>APFE030460597.1:100232-178267 GCA_000404065.3 Pinus taeda
AAAGAGTGTCATCATGGTGGTAGTTGACAAACTTACCAAGTATGCACACTTTTTTGCATTATCACATCCATTTAAAGACAGTACAGTTTCTACTGCATTTATGGAAACAATTCAAAAACTACATGGAAATCCAAATATTATTGTAAGTGACAGAGATCCCATTTTCACTGGAAATTTTTGGACAAAATTATCTTCTTGTCTTGGTACTCAGTTAGCTCATAGCTCATCTATTCATCCTCAATCTAATGGACAAACTGAGATAGTAAACAAATGTTTGGAAGGATATCTTCATTGCTTTGTATCTGATAAACTGACACAATGGGTCAAATGGTTGCCCTTGGCTGCATGGTGGTATAACATTTCTTCCATACAACAACAAAAATGACCCCATTTATGGCACTTTATGGAAATCATCCACCATCCATCACATCATATTTAAGAGAAAATTCTAAGGTTCAAGCAGTGGAACATCACATCGAACATCAACAACAAGTCCTCCAACTCTTAAAGGATAACCTCGTGTTGGCACAAAATAGAATGAACAACAGGCAGATCAACATCACAGTGAAAGAAGTTTTGGTGTAGGTGATTGGGTATTCCTACGGCTACAACCATATAAGCAAATGTCCCTCAAGCAAGCTAAGAAGGATAATAAATTATCACCAAAGTATTATGGTCCATACAAGGTGTTGCAAAAGATTGATACTATGGCATATAAATTGTAGCTTCCTACAGCTTCTCAAGTGCACTCAGTTTTCCACGTTTCATGTTTAAAGAAGGTTATAGGTGAAAAACTCCCAGTTCAAACAATATTGCCAAAACTTGACGAGGAAGGAAAAATTATATTGGAACTGGAAGCAGTCACAGAAACAAGAACTAGACAACTACAAAATCAATCAATTTTAGAGTATCTCATCAAGTGGGAGAACTTATCCACTGAAGATTCCACATGGGAGGATGAGAATTTTATACGGAAGCATCCGAAACTACTCAAGTGTTGTCCTTGAAGGAGAGGGGCATGTTAGGTCCCTATAATACTAATGATTAACTCATTACTATTGTAGTTGTATCCCTTATTAATATTGTTGTGCCCCATAGAATCCCTCTATTGTTATTTTTGTGGCTCTATATTATTATTGTTAGGTTGGCTGGGTTATATTGTGACTCCTTAGACTCCTATACATAGAAAGGAGGTTTTGTCATTTGAATCATCCAAGAATTGTTCATTTGTGTAATGTAAAGGAGGTTGCCCCCTTGAAGACGCAGAATTCTAAGGCGTTCAACTATCTTTTCTATCTTTTTGTGAGTTGGTTTCATAACATCATTTTAGCTAGATAATCCTCTGAGAGACTATCTCAAGATGGAAAATGTTTTGGTCAGTTGTTGAGATTCGATTTCCATCTTAGCACATTGACTTGGAATGTAATTGGGATGGAGGGTGATTTCACGGTGATGGGTGATTTCGATATCTTAACAAATGCTTCCTTTCCATTATTTTCTCACAAATATCCCGCTGTTGGAATTATGATACAGGTGTTTTCCTTGATGGAAACTCACTCAGAGGTTTGATACAAGTGATGGAAACTTAATCAGATCATAGATCAAAAGCAAGTCAAGAGAGAGGTATACGCAGGTTGACCATGATGAAAGTGCGTATATACGTGGGTTAGTAGAGGAAAAGGTGCATATATGTATACACGCAGGTTCACATAAATAAAATCGCGTACATGGTTTTGGTCCGTGGTATTTGGTCCATGGTATTTTGGTATTGGTACATGGTATTTGGTTCGAAATGACGACCCCAGGTATTGGGTCCATGGTATTGTTTCTACATGGTTTTGGACCATGGTATTGAGAGAAGCCTAACCTATATATGGAGAAGATCATTAGGCAAAAGGGGTGAAAGGAATGGATGTCTGACGAAGTGGGAAGATCTAGTATTGTTGGTTATCGATTTGTGCTGCTTGGCTCGGGTTGGATATGATAGCGAAGGTATAAGTAATTATCTTTAGATCTGGAAGCAGTTTGTCTCTGGTGAAAGCGCGTATACACGCAGTTTTGATATAGTCAAGTAGCGTATGCATTATGAGATTTTGTGTTTCAGGTTACTGTTGATTCTAGTGGTTGTTGTAGAGTTCTGGGCTCTGGTTTGCGCTCTGTGTTTTGATGACAGGGTTTAAGTGATTCAGTATTGGGTGATTTAGAGATTTATGATACAAGTATAAGTTGATGATTGTATTGCAACAGTGATTGTTTTGTACTTATGGATCCAGTCTAAAAATTGATGAAACGTGATCCCTGAAGAAAAGAAGGTTGCAGCCTTCTGTGGGTCAGCACCTACGTACTAGTATATCCACTAGTACAAGAGCTAAGGGGGTTGTAGCTTCCTTCTAGAAGTAGCTGGAAAACGAGAAAGGGTTGTAGCCCTCTACAGGTTGAAGCCTGCATGCTGGTAAAGGACTGCACCAGTACATTGTAAAAGAAGTTTCTTATTAAAGGAAGAAAGAGATGAATTACAGCAGGTGGTTTTCACCCACATTGGGTTTCCACCTTATATCATGGTGTTCATGTGTGCTTCTCATGTGTGATGATCTGTACTGTTTTACTACACATGTTTACTGTTAATGTGGTTAATAATGTTCTTATGAATTTACTGAAGATAATCTAACTGAATCATAAGATTACTGCATGTACGCTTGTTGCATTTAACACAGTCACGTATATACACAGATATATTGAACTGAAGCCGCATATATAAATCTAAGTATGAAAAATGAAAAGTAACTAATTTGATAATACTGATTCACCCCCCCTCTCAGCATTATTTCCAACAATTGGTATCAGAGTAGGTCCTTTTGAAGAAGCTTGATCGCTTGAAGGAAAAGATCCATCAGAATGGCTAATCCAAAAAGAGAGGCACACATTAGGCCACCAATCTTTGACGGGAGCAACTTTACCCACTGGAAGATAAGAACCACAACATATCTACAATCACTTGGAGTAGAAGTTTGGGGAATCGTAGAAGGTGGATACAAATTCCCACCAGTAATACCTACAGATGTAGCCGAGAGAAAGCAATATGAGCTCAATGCCAAAGCTATTACTGTCTTATTGGGAAGTTTGACACAATCAGAATTTATGAAGGTCATGCATTTCAAATTAGCTAAGGAAATGTGGGACAAAATCATTCTAAGCTATGAAGGAGATGAACAAGTAAAAGGAGAAAAGCTTCAAACTCTTAGAATCCGTTATGAAAACCTTAAGATGCATAGTAATGAAAGCATAGTTAATTACTTCTTGCGTATGGATGAGATTGTAAATTGTATGAGGGATTTGGGTGAAGAATTTAAGGAAGTTGTCTTAGTTGAAAAGGTTTCGAGATCCCTGTCTACTAAATTTGATTCCAAAGTGTCTGCCATAGAAGAAAAGGAGAATCTGCAGAAAATCACCATGTCACAGCTTCACGGAATCTTAATTTATTTTGAGCTGCGAAAAGAGGGACCATCAGAAGCCGCATTCGAAGCAACAAGATACATGTCAGAGGAAGAAGATGAGGTAAATTTTGTCAAGAATCTTGAACGGGGAACTGGATGATTCAAAAGTAAGCTACCTTTCAAATGCTTTTCATGTGGTAGAGTTGGTCACTATGCTGCTAGATGCCCTCATAACAAAGGAAAGATGTATGAAGAAGGTAATAGAAGCTATTATACCCATGTTAAAAGTAATGACTCATTCAATGGTAGTGAAGACATTAGAAGTCTCATGGCATATGATAAGAAGAATGCAAAAACTGAAGAAGTTACCAAATTAAACGAACAATTGGAGACAGTAACCAAGGTAAGGGAGAAATTGCAAGATATAGTAAAAGATCAGAGCATAACAATTCAGAGTCTTGAATCAAAGATCTTCTCTCCAAAAGAAGATCTTGAAAAATCAAAGGAGCAGAACAAAGAAGCTCTTGAAGAACAAGAACATGAAGTGATCAAATTAAAACAACAAGTGGAAGAAGGAAGAAAAGCTGAAGAAGACCTAAGGAAACAGTATCTGGAAAAGGAAGAACAACATCAGGTTGAGGTAAATATATTAAAAGGTAAATTAGAAGAAAAGGTTAAATCGTTGTGATTTCAAGATAGTACTAACATTTTGGATGACATTCTTGTTAATCGAATATCCCCTACTATCAAAACTGGACTTGGCTTCCATGAATCTGTTGAAGGGGAATCTAGCTCACAAGGTGAAGAAAGAAACTCGAATGAGAAATCTGAAATGCTCAACAAGGAACAACCAAGGAAAGAAATTCCTCAAAGAAAATCCCTTGCTTCTAACTATGAAAGTGATAGACGATTATTTCCTCCACTAAATAATGTTGAATGTTATGTATGTCATAATCTTGGACATGTTGCAGCCAAATGTAGAAGTAGAATGGTTCAAGACCATCACAAAAAATCATCACATCCCAGGTATTTCAAAGGATATTGCTTTGCCTGCAATGCATATGGACACAAAGCAATTAATTGCAACAGAAGGAACATGAAATATGTAAGATGTTATACATGCAACAAACTTGGACATAAAGCAAGGGAATGCATGAGAAAATTTCAAAATTCAAAACAAGAGGACCATACATCATCACAGTTTCAGAAGACAGAATTAGAGACAGAAAGGTGTGACATAACTCAGTAAGCTAACATAACAGACACAGGGGATACTGAAAGTGAAGAAATTCAGTATTCCATCTTGCATACGCTGATATAATGAAGATAAGTCGCGTATATACGCGAGTTATAGGCTGCAGAGTCGCGTATATGGAGAACAGAAGAAAGGGCAGCAGAATAGACCCAGGAAATGGTTCGGTCATGATATGAAATGGTTGGCACAGGCTCAGGGGGAGCATATACTTCAAATAATGCATTGTTGGAATTATGGTTAGAAGTTGTTGATAATGTTTATGAAGCTAAATGATACATCTTTCTGTTTGATCAAAGGAATGGTATTGCAGGTCATATATGATGAATGATAGTTATGGTTTTGAATGAATTTCTGGTCTTAAAACTTGCATTTGCTCAGGGGGAGCATGGATGGATTGATACAACTTGGCATATACAAAGGGGAGCTCAATCAGAAACTTCAGCATGTACTCAGGGGGAGTATGGAAAGCAGAAGGTATACCAAGGAAGAGAATATCTTGGTCCGCCCTTTGCCCTTGATTTCAAAGGGGGAGAGTGACTTGGTGTGGTGGTAGCCATCAAGTCCAAAGGGGGAGATTGTTGGCATTATCATATAGGTGTTGTCCTTGATGGCAACTCACTCAGAGGTTTGATACAAGTGATGGCAACTTAATCAGATGAAATATTAGAAGCGGGTCAAGAGAGAGGTATACGCAGGTTGACCGTGATGAAAGTGCATATATACGCGGGTTAGCGGAGCAAAAGGTGCGTATACGTATACACGCAGGTTCACAGAAAGAAAATCACGTACATGGTTTTGGTCCGTGGTATTTGGTCCATGGTATTTTGGTATTGGTCCATGGTATTTGGTTCGAAATGATGACCCCAGGTATTGGGTCCATGGTATTGTTTCTACATGGTTTTGGACCATGGTATTGAGAGAGGCCTAACCTATATAAGGAGAAGATCATTAGGTAAAAGGAGTGAAAGGAATGGATGTCCGATGAAGTGGGAAGATCTAGTATTGCTGGTTATCGGTTTGTGCTGCTTGGCTCGGGTTGGATATGACAGCGAAGGTATAAGTAATTATCTTTAGATCTAGAAGCAGGTTGTCTCTGGTGAAAGCGCGTATACACGCGGTTTTGATATAGTCAAGTAGCGTATGCATTATTAGATTTTGTGTTTCAGGTTACTGTTGATTCTAGTGGTTGTTGCAGAGTTCTGGGCTCTGGTTTGTGCTCTGTGTTTTGATGACAGGGTTTAACTGATTCAGTATTTGGTGATTTAGAGATTTATGATACAAGTATAAATTGATGATTATATTGCAGCAGTGATTGTTTTGTACATATGGATCCAGTCTGAAAATTGATGAAACATGGTCCTTGAAGAAAAGAAGGTTGCAACCTTCTGTGGGTCAGCACCTACGTACTAGTATATCCACTAGTACAAGAGCTAAGGGGGTTGTAGCTTCCTTCCAGAAGTAGCTGGAAAAGGAGAAAGGGTTGTAGCCCTCTGCAGGTTGAAGCCTGTGTGCTAGTAAAGGACTGCACCAGTACATTGTAAAAGAAGTTTCTTATTAAAGGAAGAAAGAGACGAATTGCAGCAGGTGGTTTTCACCCACATTGAGTTTCCACCTTATATCATGGTGTTCATGTGTGCTTCTCATGTGTGATGATCTGTACTATTTTACTACACCTGTTTACTGTTAATGTGGTTAATAATGTTCTGATGAATTTACTGAATATAAGCTAACTGATTCATGAGATTAATGCATGTACGCTAGTTGCATTTAACACAGTCACGTATATACGCGGATATACTGAACTGAAGTCATGTATATAAATCTGAGTATGAAAAATGAAAAGTAACTGATTTGATAATACTGATTCAGCCCCCCCCCCCCCCCTTCTCAGCATTATTTCCAACACCCTCTTAGCATTTTAGCATGTGATCTCTCAGATTTTTATCTGAGATGAGTTTTCTCTGAGACCAGAGTTATCTTCGAGAAATATTTTCTCTGAGAATGGGTTTTCACTGAGAGAGAGTTTTTCCTGAGATTTAGTTTTTGGTAAAAAGATTTATCATTGAGAATGGGTTCTTACTGAGTAGGTTCTCACCAAGGGGATTTTTATCCAAGGTTGGAGTTTCTTCTGAGAGGATTTTTGATGAGAATAGGTTTCTTCCAAAAAGGCTTTGATGAGAGGAGTTTCCTCCGAGGTTGGGTTACTTTTGAGAAGGGGTTATCATTGAGATTATTTTACCCCCTGAGGGATTTTTCTATGAGAAGGAGTTTTGTCCAAGATAAGTTTTCTTCGAGATTAGAGTTTTTTCCAAGTGGATTATCGCTGAGAAATAATTCTCTCCGTGTTTTTTTTTCCAGGGATAGTTTCTTCTGAATCTACTTGGGTGACATGGAAAATATTCACAACCTCATACCTTGATAGTTTAATGACTAGTGTGGTGAAATCTTTTCCAGAATGGTTTCCTCTAAGGTGGGATTACCTTTTAGGTAACGTGGAAGTAGGGGGTCAGTGTGATTATGTCAATAGAAGGAGTATGAGCAAGTCAATAGGAAATACACTAATGCTAAGTGGCGGTAATGAGGCTGACAAAGATATCCATGTGGGTGCCACATGGTTGATGACATGGCTCAAAAACTTATGTGGCCATAACCTTCTATCTAGAGGATGGATATGGAAAAAATATATATCACCAAAATCATCTTGAGGAGACGAATCCGATGAAGTCATCCATATGAATTTTTAAGGAAGTAGAAAAAAATCAACATTTTTAGACCGCATTTCCATAATGTTACCTTGGATCTTAGGTCAACATAGTAACCACCTCCTTCTAACCTGTGATTTGGTGGGAATTAGGAGGGGGTGTGTTAAATTTTCCTTCAAGTTATCCATTTCAGCCTTAAATTCTTGAAACTTGTCGAATAATTCATCCTTCATCATTATGAAGTAAATTTGTGCCTTGCAAGATAAATCATCAATAAAGTTTACATAGTACAAATATTGATCCAAGATATTTTTCTTATAGATGTATTAAAATAATTACATGCATAAATTGTAGCTTAAACATAGAAATTTAATGTGCACATGAGAGAAGAGGAGAAACACATAAAGCATGAAAGAAGACAACAAGAATTGATAATGGAGTTCATCTGACTTGGAATACATCTCCAAGCCCTCCATACTGAAGATTGGCCAAAAAATGCAGAACTCTGATGGAGAAACGGCCAGTGCCATTATGTTCGTGGCATCGAGAAATGCTGAAACCATATAAAATTTGCCAAAATCTGACAAAGTGAAAATTTGGCCCTCCTGCAAAAATTTGCCTCGAATCGCATGTGCTCCCTCCTTTGCCTAGGCACACTAATGAACTGTGTTTAAATAAAATGTTGGTGGGTAGATTACACAAGAATTTTTTTTTGCGAGTTGGTTTACGATCCGGCTATTATGGAGGAGGTTGGGCGGTCAAACCCCGCCTCCTCCCTTTTTTACATAACAATTTGCTATTTTAAAAACATGGATTGGGTTGGGCCCGCCTTGGGTGACCTATCCATTCCACTTGTCATCAGGGTATTCGTTAACAGCTGGTGGTTGGAAGGTTGGGTCCGCGCCCTAAGGGCTAGCCCACCTTTAATGGAAATTATTATTTGTTTAAGTGGGTTGGGTTTGTGCCTCAAGGGACAACCCACCCAAAACCTCCACATTTTATTAAGGGTTCCATGGGATGGGGGGAGGGGTTAGGGTTGTGGCCTGCCCCTCCATAAATAAATTTCTTTGAATGGTTGGGGTGGTAGGGTTGGTGGCCCGCTACCCTTTTTTTAATATATTTTTTTTGTTTAATAAAACAACTTGCACATTTTTTAAAATTTAAATTTTGACCGAAGGAGTCATTTTAATCAGGTGACAATTTCACCCAGAATGTGGTCGGAGTTGGCTGGATTCTGTTCATTGGAAAAGTTCAAATTGTGTTTTTTTAATCCTTCCTAGTCAGCAAAAAGTCAACCCAACTTTGACTGCCTTTATCTCCTTCATCCAGACTCGGTTTGGAGTGTCGTTCACACTATTGGAATCAGGGTGACAAGCACTTTGATCTGATATCAAGTTAATCATATTTCCACCATTTTTAACTTTGAGCCTTTTCCATGCCACTGGTGTGTGGAGATCCACCTGGATCAATCCTCCCCATTGAGGAGCTTTTGGACCGCTAAAATCTTTATCAGTCAATTGGCAAGTGAGGGAATTGTTCCCTCACTCTTTCTTTTTCCAGCCATTGTGCCTTGCTAGGGTTCATCCCCTTGGAACCAACTCAAAGGTATTCCACATCTCCTCGTCGTAAAGTCATAGTTCTTCTATCAAGGATGATGTCTTCAGGTAACTCATCGAGATATTCTAGTGCAAAGTCATCAACTATAGGAAATTTTCCCACCTCTTCGGTGTCCATAATCAATGGTGGCTCATACAGCTTTAAGTTTTCCACATTCGCTACGGAGTACATTTGCATATATATATATATATATATATATATATATATATATATATATATATATATATATATATATATATATATATATATATCAGTAAATTGAGACGAAAGGCATTGTTTCCAATATTATCCAAGATGGTGAATGGACCATATAGGATTGGTCGCAACTTCTTCCCTTCTCCCTTCATCCTGTCCTTGCTGATATGGAACCACACTTTTTTGCCCACTTGAAATTGATGGTTGACTTGGTGTTTGTCATGTCAAGCCTTGTACCAGGCTTAACTTTTCTCCAATTGCTCCTGCACTGCTTGGTGAATCAACTGGATCCGCTAAATGAACCACTACGCTTTGTCCCTGTCCTCATGTCCACTGGAGTCATCTTTCCTTCCAAAGACCATATCAAAAGGGTCTTTTGGCAGGTAGCCAAAACATGTCTCAAATGGTGAACGATGCGTAGATGAGTGCATTGCTCGGTTGTAGGAAGGCTGCACATATGGAAGATGCTCATCCCACAACTTAGGATGTTTCCCACAATAACCTCGCAACAAGTGTACCACAGTGTGGTTGACAACCTCTGTCTTCCCGTCAGTCTGTGCATGAAATTCCATGCTTCTTTTCAACTTGGTGTCCATCATTTTCCACAAGCTTGTCCAAAACACTCCGAGAAAGCGAGAGTCTCGATCTGACACAATCGATATGGGAAACCCAAAATGGACCCAAACATGCTAAAAGAAAAGATAAGCAGTCTGCTCTACTGATTTGCTTTTTACAAGGCATTAAAATACACATCTTACTAAAACAGTCAACGATGACATACAAATAGTTGTGACTTTTCCTAGACAAAGGTAAACCTCCTACAAAATCCATCGACACACTTTCCCATGGACGATTCGGAATAGGGAGTGGTCTGTAGAGCCCGTGTTTTCTATTAGAAGGCTTTGAAACATAACACATCACACATCCCTTTACATAGCGAGTCACAATGTTCTTCATATGAGGCCAAAAACAAAATCTTTGTACATGACACAAAGGTTTTTCAATACCAAAATGACCAGACACAAGGGAGGTGTGGGCCTCCTGGATTACATGTACCCCTTCTCCTATGGGTATGCACAATTTGCCAAGGTGATACAACAGTTTCCGCTACAAGTGATAGTTGTCCACTTGTAAACCATGGGTTAGTTTTCCATAAATCTCCATAAATTCATCATCGTTAGCATATTGTTCAACATAACTTTCAAAAGATAACGAAGCATTATGCAAAATAATAGAAGTGAAATTTGGAGGGCAAGATAGCATATCGACCACTTTGTTGCTAGTTCCCTTCTTATATTTTATTACCAGATGAAACTGCTGAAGAAAACCCATGCACCTGAAATGACGAGATTGCTACAACTTAGTCTGTGACTGAAGATACTGCAAGGGCTAATGATCCGTATGGATGATGGTCTCCTTGCCGATTAGGTAGTGTTTCCACATTTTCAAACTCTAGACCAAGGCATATAACTCATTTTCATAAGTGGAATAGTTTATCATAGCCTGAGAAAACTTATCTGAATGGTAAGATATCGGCTTATTTTGTTGCATCAGTAGAACTCCCATGGCATATCTACTAGCATCTATCTCAAACGTGAATGGTTGTTGGAGATTTGAGGCCAAGACCAGTGCGGTGCTGATCCTTTCTTTCAATGTTTCGAAGGACTTCTGTTGCTTTCCTCCCCATTGAAATATTTTCTTTACACTTTTCAATGAGTGTGAAGGTGCTGTAATCATAGAGAAATTGGCAATAAATCTCCTCCAATACTTTACTGCACCCAAAAAGCTGCGAACCTTAGTTACACTAGTAGGCTTAGGCCAATTCACTATTGCTTCAACTTTAGAAGGATCAATTTTTAGCTGACCATGACCAACAATCTGACCTAGGTAAACCAATGAGGTTTTCCCAAACTCACACTTTGACAATTTTACATAGAGTTTTTCTTTTTTCAATACATCAAGCACTTTCTTCACATGGCATAGATATACAAGAATAAATTCATCAATGAAAAGCCTAAAGGGACCATTCATGAACCTCATGAAAGTGGCTAGAGTGTTGCAAAGTCTGAATGGCATCACCATCTATTCGAACAACCCATTTTTGGTCTTGAAGGCAGTTTTCCACACATCCTGCTCTACAATTTAGACCTGGTGATAACCACTACGAAAATCCAATTTGGTGAAATAGATAACATTATTTAACTAATCTAATAAGTCATCAATGCGGGGAAGAGGGTAACGATTTTTCACTGTGATTTTGTTTAGTGCTCGGTAATCCACGCACATCCTCCATGTGCCATCTTTCTTCAGCATTAAGACAATTGGTGAACCACATGGAGAAGTGCTTGGTATGATGACCCCTTGGTTCAATAGTTCCTGCACCTACTTTTTGATCTCCTCCATCTCAATGGTAAACATCATGTACATGCCAATATTTGGTAAAGGAGCATCAAGCTACAAATGTATTTCATGTTGGATTTCCCTCTTCAAAGGTAATCCCCTTGGTTCTAAAACATCTCATCATAGTTAGAAATTAATTCACATAATTCCTTTTTATGCACATGATCACAACCCTGGAAAGCATCGGATAATTCTACATCTTCCTCCCTTACAACCATAATCATGCAACCCTTACTGGAATTCACCAACCTATTCATTTGTCCTGCACTTACAAGGCTGGAATTGATTTTAGTTTGATGAGACCTTACAATATATTCTACCCCATCTTTTGTGATTCAATATTTTTTGTCATGAAGGAAGAAGATTTCCTTTCTATCATATAGATATGGACTCCCTAACACCACGCCACAGATATCCAATGGTATCACATCAAGTTTTACCTCATCCACTAACTTAGCAGTGAGCACAAATTTAACCTTGCACTGCTTAGTTACATTCAGTTTTGATTTATCATGTATCCATCCAAGTGGGTAAGGTTTTGGATGTGGTTTGGTTTCTAAGCCTAGCTTCTTAACCAAGGACTCTGAAATTAAGTTTTCTTGCGATCCGGTATCAAATAGAGTTTCCACTTTTGTATGATTTATGATAACTTTAATATGAAATAGCTCAATTGTCTTCCATTCATTAGGAAGAGACTCATCTATTGAACTAGTGCCTTCATGTGATTCAGAATTAACATGAGGTGTGAGAGTACCTTTTGTTCTTGCTCTTATGATCAATGCTTCATCTCCGGAATCAGATCTAAGGTCTTGTTGCATAGTTGCCACTGTCTTCTGCTTGCCTTTTCCTCAATACTTCTTTGGTCTCTTTTCCAGGTATAGTTTCCAATAATGATCGTCGTCATGACCTTCCTTTTTGCAGTGAGTGCAATAAGGTCTTTCTCCTTCATCTTTCTTGGTTGATGTCGTCCTCTTTTCCTTTCCTTTTCCTTTCATCGGGTTTTCTATTTGGAGGTTTGAAAGGTGGTTTCTTGAAATGATCATCTCTTTCATTTTTGCCCTTGTTCTCAAGATGAATGGCCTTTACACTGGCCGAGTCAATAGTAGTTGGTTAAAAAAATAATAATAAATGTATAAGGTAACTATGTAATGATCCAATATAATTAGTTACTACTTCAGGTGAGTCAAGTGCAATGCCCAGATTAAGTTCCTATTTTCTCAATTCCTCTTCAAAGATTTGAACATCCTGACCTTTGCCTTGCCTTAAGTATTGCCAATCTAGAAAGGCTTTTTCTTTATAACCCAAGGGATAGAATTGTTCCTTTAATGCAGAAATGAAACTAGGCCATGAGAAAAGAAGATTACCCACACTCTTACTGCTTCGCAATTTTCTCTCCCACCAAATGAGAGTGGTGCTACTCAGTCAAAGAGAGGCCAGCTGGATCTTTGCTTCGTCCTCTTCGATCTGCTGAATTCTATAGTAGATTTCAATCTGCCTAATCCAGTTATCAAGCTTTTCTACATTATTTTCACTGTTAAACATGGGAAGATCAAATTTGACATCTAATTTAAAAAAAGGTTTCTTAGATGCATCCCTTGAATTTCTGTGATGATGCTGATGAGAGGAAGAAAAACTTTCACTCGTGGAAGGAGAAGGAGGGGGTTCTGCTTCACCATTTCCATGCACTGAACCTTGTTCTTATGCCTTTTTCCCTTCTTCTTTCTCCAGTCTTGAAAGAAATTGGTCGACATTTTCCGCCATTGCATAGAAGGTTTTGTGGGAATTGAGCTCCTTTTCATAATGAGCCTCTTCATCTGCCATGTTTCTCCTTCGATGTGCACGCCCCGCTTCGAGATCAAAAGGCTTTAGTTTCCCTTCGCCTCTTTGGAGCTTGTTTCTTGATAGCATACAAACATGAAATTCACATCTAAAAAGACCTACTCTGATACCACTTGATCCAATATCTTTTGCTTATAGATGCATTAAAAGAATTACATGCATAAATTGTAGCTTAAACATAAAAATTTAATGTGCATGTGAGAGAAGGGGAGAAACACATAAAGCATGAAAGAAGACAACAAGACTTGATAATGTATTTCGTCCGAATTGGACTATGTCTCTGCGCCCTCCATACTGAAAAATGGCCAAAAAATTCAAAACTCTAATGGAGAAACAAACAACGCCATTATGTTCGTGGTGTCAAGAAATGTTGAAACCATATAAAATTTGTCAAAATCTGACAAAGTGAAAATTCGGCCCTCCTATAAAAATTTGCCTCGAACTAGATGCTCTCCCTCCTCTACTTGGGCGCACTGATGAACTGTGTTTAAATAAAATTTTGGCAGGCAGATTACACAATAATTTTTGTTGGCAAGTTGGTTTACAATTTAGCTATTATGAAGGAGGTCGGGCGGTTAAACCCCACCTCCTCCCTTTTTTACATAACAATTTGTTATTTAAAAAAAATGGATTGGGTTGGGCCCACCCTGGGAAAACCACCCACTCCACTTACCACCAGGGTCTTCGTTAACAATTGGTGGTTGGAAGTTTGGGTCCACGCCCCAAGGGCTGGCCCATCTTTAATGGAAATCGTTGTTTGTTTAAGTGGGTTGTGTCCATGCCTCAAGAGCCGAGCCACCCAAAACCTCCACATTTTATTAAGGGTTTCGTGGGATGGGGGGGAGGGTCTAGGGGTCATGGCCCGCCCCTCCATAAATACATTGCTTTGAATGGTTGGGGTGGCCGAGTAGGTGGCCCACCACCCTTTTTTTAATATTTTTTTTTGTTTATTAAAACAACCTGCACATTTTTTAAAATTCAAATTTTGACCGAAGGAGTCATTTTAACCAGGCGATAATTTCAACCAGAATCTAGTTGAAGTTGGTTGGATTCCATCCGCTGGCAAAGTTAAAATTGTGTCTTTGTTGACCCTGCCTAGTCAGGAAAAATTCAACCCAACTTTGACTACTTCTATCTCCTTCATCCAGACTCGGATTGGAGTGTTGTTCACACTGTTGGAGTCAAGGTGATGATCACTTCAATCTAATGTCAAGTTAATCGTCTTTTCGCCATTTTGAATTTTGATACTTTTCCATGCCACTGGTGTCTGGACATCCACCTGGATCAGAAATCCTCCAAGAGATTTTATTGGCATTGAACCACAAACATTAGAATGGACTAGGCATCAAATTTCCTCAAACCTACTTTCGCTGCTTGGAAAATGATTCTTGACATTCTTCCCAAGCACACATCCTTTGCATACTTCTTCATGTTCTACCTGAAAATCTGGAACAATCGAAACCATTTTTTTAAAGCAGGTAAAGCTCTATGGTGAAGGTGAACATATCTTATATGCCAAATCTCACATGGATTAATGTCATTATGTATTATTCCTTGAGAAGGTTGTTTCAAG
The DNA here is from genome assembly GCA_000404065.3 of Pinus taeda. Taxonomy (NCBI): domain Eukaryota; kingdom Viridiplantae; phylum Streptophyta; class Pinopsida; order Pinales; family Pinaceae; genus Pinus; species Pinus taeda. Next base: position 115,248 of record APFE030460597.1, read on the forward strand.
AATCTATATAGGTGTCCTTCACAAACTCCAATTAATCTAGCATAATCAATACTTGAGCCCTTAAGCCATATAAGAAATTTTCGATAAAAAAATGCTACTTTGTCTCCCTTATCTTCCAAGCATGAAATGGAAACCAAATTCTCTTACAAACCTGGTACATATAGTGTGTTGTTGAGATGAATGTCTTCACTTGATTCCAATGCAATAGAAGTCTTCCCAATGCCATTTACTCCATAATTGTTGTTGTCTCCAACTTCTACCTTTTAAGATAAATCTACTAGCCATATATCATCGCTATCTACAATAGAACCTATAAGAGCAGACAAATGAAATAAATTTTTGTCACTTAAATATTCATTCTTGGGTTTCTTTGGAAGTCCTTCAAAATATGCTATGGTGGCATGTTGTTTTCCCTTTCTGTTTCTATCATTTGATATTTCAGGACAACCGTTGAATCTATAATGACCAAATTTGTGACAATGACAACATTAAACCTTTGACGTATATCCCTCTTTCCTGAAGTAGTAGATCTTCTTCCTTTAAGTATTCTTCCTTCATTTCTTCTTTGGAATCGGTTGTAGTGAAAACACAACACCCCCATTTTATTCTATCATAATAGACATGGGGACCCTTTTTCATCCATTTAAGCTTTGAGTATTTATTGCTTCAGTTTAGCCTAGTCATGTTTTTCATTAACGCTTGTTTCATATTCCCTTATGGTTTGCAAATTTAGCCTTAGTTTTACTATTTAGACTTTTAAGTTAATTAAAATATTCATTTTCCTAAAGTTAATAAACTTGTAGTTATTATTTTGTTTTAATTAGATTAATTAATAAAACATAGCCCCCAAGACCAAGATTCATGCATTAACCATATTATAATGTGGTAAGTGGCTTAGCCCTTTTTAATAAACATACAAATATAAACTTCGAACCATATGACAAATGACTTTAATACAAATAAACAAATATAGGTTTCAACAATATATATTATAAATTGGTTGAAGTATTAAGGAGGACCCACATACCACGTAACCCTCCTATGCTCCCTTACATCAAAGAATCCCATATCTGAGTTTTTGTTATGTGTCACCTCTTAAACGTTTTGATATCATATAGCCTCTGATCTCCAATATGTGATATAACCTCCAACCCTTGATTTGTTTTAATCTCCGATATGTTAGACCCGATTTGATTTAAGTTTTGGATTAATTATAAAATCACATCCGCTCTCATATCAGAAATTTTGAAATGACACTTATCTAAAATGATTGATATGACTTAATCTTCTGATCACCGATTTGGTTGCGGATATGATGGTCTTTATCACAATGATTTAACATAATATCACATCCGCTTCTCATCGGAACTTGCCATATATCACAAGTTTTGCAGAGTGTGCCATGTTAAAACTACAATACTCCAACCTCTAATATCCATCCACATTTGTCTCTTGTCACATTTTGGCTTGGTTGTTACTATTAGGTTTTGAATAATCCACTGTTAACGGTCTTAGGTTATTTATCATTTGTTTTTCATTGGGATTAATTTAGATTCAAATTATTTGTAAAATGTTGATTGCTTTGTTATATTTGGATTGCAAGGTTGATTTTGGAAGAACTTTTTCTTCTGATTTTAATTGAATAGTTGAACCAGTATATCGTTAAAGAAAGACAGAGGTAGTTGAAAAAATCTATTCAAAGAATTTGTTGGAAACTGCCCTTCCACTCATTCAAAGACTGTTCTAATCCGATCCAAATGAAGCTTCCAAGATCTTCTAAGTTCAGCTTGTGATTCAACAAAATAAAAAACCTCCAGATTCATTTAATTTTTATTTTTCGTTTTTTGAGAATCTGAAGGAATCCGTTAACTTTGAAACTCTATATAACTACCTTTCTCTTCAATTAAATCAGGGAGGTCGCGATCACACATAGGGGGCTTTGTAATAATTTTATTTGTGTTTGCGTACTATTGTAGAGTGCAAAGAATTTTACTCTAAAGATTGTAGAGAAGTTTTTGGCTCTGTTATAATTTCTTTGCACTATTGCAGGCAATTTTACTATGGCCCTGAGCTACTCCAAGATTGCGCATTTGCAATAAAATTTTGACATAGTTTTAATTAATTCTTATTCTTGTGCACTATTACTGGAATGCAGGATTAGTGTCTCACTATTAAAGTTTCATTTTTGGTTCTAATATTTATTCTAAACAACATTATGTTTCTTTGATATTATGCACTATTATTGTGTCATTGACATTTTGGTGTTGAAGCTTTGTGAAATCTATCTTTGCAGGGTGGAATGAGATCGAAATTAATCTTAATTCGTTGAAGTATTCCTGTGGTGAATGATAACTATTTATTATTCATTTACAAGTTCATTTGTATTTTATCTATATTAATTGAAATGAGCTATTTCTTTTGATTAATACAAATTTATAATGAATTATGTTTAATATGAATTCAGGGTTGTAGATGGACTTACCTTCATAAGTATTTATTAAATTAGATTCATTTACATAGTTTTTTTATACTTTTATTAGTTTACAAACTATTTTGGAATTCATAATTGAATATTAATTCTGAATTCATTCATAAACAACGATTTCCCCTATTTTAGTTAACTTGCTCTCAGATTAGGAGAGGGATATCCCATTCTAGTTCGAGATAGGTTTTTCATGTTTTAAATTAGTTTTACATGTGCATCTTAGTTTTTCTTGAAGTCCTCTCTTAAAGAGGAAAATAAATCATTTAATTTTGGTTTGATCAACCTTTTTAAATCGATCAAACCTTTGTGTTTATCTGTTCCTTTAAATTACATATTTAAATATTGATATAAAGGAAATGTTACATAGTATGATGTGGATAAATAAACACTTAGTTTATGTTAGATTAGTATTAGATTAGTTTTAGGTTAGTCTTAAATGATAGGGTAACTAGACCCATAAATACTCAGAACCACCATATTCAAAGGAAAAGGAGTTGCTTTAAATTCTTGATCGAGTGGTCTACCCTAATGTTGACGTAGGATATTTTTTCTGATCAATATTTTTGGTGCTAAAGGAGGGATAACATCTGGCTGGTTTCTTTAGAGATCTCATGTTTTAAAAAAATTATTTGATTTGAATGATTCCTCTTAAGAGACCAATTTGAAGTTACTTTACTAGACTTCCACTAACTTTGACTCTAATTAAGGTAGCCAAAATCTTGTCAAAGAAGAAGTTTAATGGTGAAAATAATGCCTCTGCTTATGAACATGTTTATCAATTTATTTTAAATTTCAATCATTATTATCTTGATGGAGGTGTCATGTGCATGTTATTTACCCTTACTTTGGCAGGAATAGCAAAAGACTAGTGCAAATCCATACCATATTCTTCCATACGCACTTGGGATGCTTTTGTAATTATTTTCTTACACACTTTTCAGGATTATGACTTTGAAATGGTATGTGATCAATTGGAGAATCTTTGTCATTTTGAAGGTGAATCATTAGATCACTTTTGTATTATATTCAAATTAATTTTTTCTTTATTTCAACCTAATGATATGCCTCTAGAATTTCAATTAATAGGATGGTTTGATAAATTAAATTCTTTCCCTTGCATTCCTAATCCATTTGAAACAATTTCAAGTTTAAATGAGTCTTCTTCACCTTCCATTAGCATGTTTGAAAAATTTGGCATGGAGAAACATGTTAATTACGATGAAACTACTACAACTATATATGATAGATTTCTCCATTTAATTCACACTTCTTATAGTGTTAATGATAATTCAGACTCACTTTAAGATGTTAATGAATTGTAGCCAACTAACCTGGAACAAGTTGATAATTTTTTGCAAGAAGATCACATCAATAGATTTGAAGAATCAATGATCCTGAAATTATAAAATCAGCAAACAACTCAAATACCAATTGTTGAATCTGAAAATTCTGATTTTTGTTATAATGATCACCTGCAAAATTTAAGACAACAGGAAAGTATGATCAACAATGGAGAATACACAGAGGAATATTCCCATAGAGATATTTTTAGGTTCACTATCTCAAACTCTGATTTTCATATTTATCCTGATATTTTTAGCAATTTAGTTCCTATTCATATTAATGATATCTCATAAATCAAATAACTTGTTACACATGAATTTCTAGTTGATTATTGTCAAGATAATGAAAAATTTAATGATCATTCTTTCAATCTCAAAAAAAATGTGCCCTGTTCTTCTTGTTTTGATGTGTCTCATGGGAATGCTAAAATTTTTAAGGAAAATTGTGAAATCGGTTATGATGAATACATTGACAATGAGGATCTTGATTAATCTCATTCTTCATTACATCCTCATGGTCCGAGTAAAATTATATTTGAAAATGAAGAAATCTTAATTTAAAAATTGTTCCAATCATTTCTCGTTTTCAAACTTTTAATCATTATAATGATTTCACTAATCAAGAATCCATCCTAATCTATGATTCTACTGATAATCACATTACCTTTTATATTCCTGATCCATTATCTCACGCACAAGATGATGCCAATAACCATTCCAATTGCATTATTTTGGCTAATTCTTGTAAGAAATAAATCTTTTCAAACCTGTCCCAATTATGGTGTAAAAATAGTTATAATATAAGTAGTGATTGGTTAGATTTTTCTTATTCCTTTATTTTTCAACTCTTTGATATTCTATGTTGGTATGTTAAACTGCTCGATATTGCACACGCACGAGATACACTAACAAAAAAGGATAAATTTGAAACTCAAAACTTTATTTCTAAATGTCAAGAGTCATTACTCTTCCAATTTTGTCTGATGTTCAGTTCATATCAATTTTCTTTTCATTCTAAGGCATTGCCGACAAAAATTTGTACTCGAGTGTGTACCTTTTCAATATGACCAGCTATCTAACACAATTGATGACATTTCACCATATGTACATAAAAAAGACAATTTTATGCAGGTCATTTCATTTAAAAGAACATTTTCATAATCTGACCTATTATCCTCTTCTTCATATCACTTCCATTCTCTAACTAATATCCATCCATATTTTTTTTGTACCATTGAGATCTAGTTGGAAGAAAATATCCAAGAGAGGGTGAATGTAAATAAGTTACTTCTTGTACATACATTAACAATAGTTGTACATAATGTTTTTAGTTTTATTTATTTTGCTTTAATTATATTTCTTCTTTTATTACTAATGTTTGACATATATATTCATGCACAAAATAAGATGCTTGAATGGCTTCATTGGAAGTACAATTTCACTTACTATTAGTCTACTTTTTAGATTAGGATTAGGTGTAGTTTAGTATTAGTTTTAAATTTATAAGAAAATGGTTTTGAACTTTGAATAATACATGGGAGAAGATGAAGATTCATCAGGTAAAATTATGATCGAATTCTTCCAGGTACAAATTTATATGTTCATCCTCATCTGGATTGATTTTTTTTTTAGTTTTTCTTTTCACTTTTAATCATTATTTCTTTCCTATATGTTGTTGTTCCTCTTGCAGGTACCCATGGATTTGATTTGTAAATTCATCTTTGCTGGAAAGTAATATTTCAAAAGAAAATTCATCATATGACATTAAGGAGTTTTCTCTTTTCTAATTTTGCGTACATTTAGAAATTGATTGTCAGTCTTATTCTTAAAATTGAATCTATAAAGACTCACAAACTATCTTTAAGCAAGATTTGCAAAAGTAAGAAAACCATTGTCAAAACATACAACAATAACTCTAAATCAAGAACTATGCTTCGAAACAAAAGAGCTTTCTTAACAAATCATCATACAATATAAAATCATTGTAATCTCATTTTTATATTAATTCTCTATATTATCTTGTAAGATGCATCTCATGGTTCATTCTCTTGATTTCCTTCTTTCTATTTTGATAAGAATTTTGGGATTAGCTAGATTATATTTTCATTTAATTTCACAATAAAATGGAGTAATGTTTTCTGTTTCGGCTTGGCATAATCATTGGGTGAGTCATTTTTATTCTCTAATTTATATTAACGGAACCTATTCTATAAGGATCACTTCAATGAAGATGATTTCGTTATGCTCATTTTTAGCTTTCCTAACCAAGTAGAGTCCCTGGGTTTTTTTTCTTTGAGTTTAAATATTTCTGTTATTTGTTAATGAACTATCTTTAACCCCAATCTTTAAAGAAAGTAAAACAAAATTAACAACTGGAACTTAAGGTCATGAGTTCTTATGGGGAGAAATTTTAGCCAAGTGAATAGTAGTCAGCGTAAAGATTTTTACGCCATCACTGCTCTTAAGGAGCAGTATGCCACACCATCTATTAAGTTATATCTATGAGATTAACAGTAACCACAGTTAAACATAAAAAAAATGGTCAATTGAAGGATAGGAGGTCTCATTACGAGCCGACCTACCATGATCATAACTTCTAACATTGTGAAATTACCATTATTGGTCACCAAGCCAAGGTAATGGCTTTTGACTGCAAGGTTGAGAGACAAGAGGTCTCATCATGATCCAGCTCATTCACCATGTTAGATCTCATGAATGGAATTGTCATTATCTGGTTACCAAGAAAGGACAATGATTTTCAGTTGGAATTCAAATAAGTTTAATATGATCTTTTCAACTATGCATTTATTCCTAATAGATGGGACAATGTAACCTAAAAGGGTTAAAAGGCATCGCTGTCGAGGCTATAGACGCTTGCTGGAAGCAGTGACCATGCCTATGGTGTGGAGGTTAAATTAATACTATATTTTCTTGATTAGCTTGTTGACACGAAAATGGATGCCCAACTAAGATGACTATTATACATATAAATTTACTAAAATATTGAATTCATGGGGTAAATTTTTATAAGTTCATGAATGATAATGGTGTATCAATTTATTCGACAACATATAATAGGCACAAAATGGTTAGGATATCTAAATCTGAGCATTTCAAATTATCTAATTATAATTATTTCATTTTCAAACTAGGTTATGTATATTTATCATAGAGATAACTGGTTCTCCCCAGTGTGTCGCCATTTTTGTAGTGAAAACAAAACACCCCCATTTTATTCTATCATAATAGACATGAAAACCCTTTTTCATCCATTTAAGCTTTGAGTGTTTATTGCTTCAGTTTAGCCTAGTCATGTTTTTCATTAACACTTGTTTCATCTTTTCCCTTATGGTTTGCAAATTTAGCCTTAGTTTTACTATTTATACTTTTAAGTTAATTAAAATTTTCATTTTTCTAAAGTTAATAACCTTGTAATTATTCTTTTGTTTTAATTAGATTAATTAATAAAACATAGCCCTCGAGACCAAGATTCATACATTAACCATATTATAATGTGGTAAGTGGCTTAGCCCTTTTTAATAAACATACAAATATAAACTCCGAACCATATGAAAAATGGCTTTAATACAAATAAAAAAATATAGGTTTCAATGATATATATTATGAAGTGGATGGAGTATTATGGAGGACCCACATACCATGTAACCCTCCTTTGCTCCCTTATATTGGAGAATCCCATATCTGAGTTTTTGTTATGTGTCACCTCTTAAAATTTTTGATATCATATAGCCTATGATCTCCGATATGAGATATAACCTCCAACCTTTGATCTGTTTTAATCTCTGATATGTCGAACCTGATTTGATTTAAGTTTTGGATTAATTATAAAATCGCATCCACTCTCATATCAGAAATTTTGAAATGCCACATATGTAAAATCACGGATATGACTTAACATTTCAATCACTGATTTGGTTGCGAATATGATGCACTTTATCACAATGATTTAATATAATATCACATCCACTCCTCATCGGAACTTTTCATATATCGCAATTTTTGCAGAGTGTGTCATGTTAAAACTCTGATGCTCCAACCTTTGATGTCCATCCGCATTTTTCGCTTGTCACACGTTGGTTTGGTCCTTACTATTAGGTTTTGAATAATCCACTGTTAATGGTCTCAGGTTATTTATCATTGGTTTTTCATTGGGATTAGTTTAGATTCAAATTATTTGTAAGACGTTAATTGCTTTGTTGTATTTGGATTGGAGGGCTGATTTTGGAAGAACTTTTTCTTCTGATTTTAATTGACTAGTTGAACCACTATAGTGCTAAAGAAAGACAAAGGTTGTTAAAAAAGGCTATTTGGAGAATTTGTTGGAAAATACCCTTCCTCTCATTCGAAGACTATTCAAATCTGATCCAAATGAAGCTTACAATATCTTCTAAATTCATCTTGTGATTCAAGAAAATACAAAACCTCCAGATTCATTTACTTTGTATTTCTCATTTGTTGAGAAACTAAAGGGATCTATTAACTTTGGAACTCTGTATAAATACTTATCTCTTCAATGAAATCGGGGAAGTCACAATCACACATAGGGGGCTCTGTAATAATTCGATTTGTGATTGTGCACTATTATAAAGCACAAGAGTTTTATCGTAGAGATTGTAGAGAATTTTATGTCTCTGTTATAATTGCTTTGCACTATTATAAGCAGTTTTACTATGGGTCTAAGCTACTCCAAGGCTATGCATTTGTAATAAAATTTTGACATGGTTTTAATTAATTCTTATTCTTGTGTACTATTATCGGAATGTAGGATTATTGTCTCACCATTAATGTTTCATTTTTTATTCTGATCTTTATTCTAAACAATACTATATTTCTTCGATATTATGCACTATTGTTGTTTCATTGACCTTTTGTTGTTAAATATTTGTTAAATCTATCTTTGCAGGGTAGAATGAGATCAAAATCAATCTTAATTCATTGAAGTATTCCTGTGGTGAATGATAACTATTTATTATTCATTTACAGGTGTATTTTTCTTTTATGTGTATTAATTGAAATGAACTATTTCTTTTGATTAATACAAATTTTATAATGAATCATGCTTAATATGAATTCAGGCTTGTCGATGGACTTACCTTATTAACTATTTATTAAAGTAGATTAATTTACATAGTTGTTTTAACCTTTTATGAGTTTAAAAACTATTTTGGAATTCATAATTAAATATTAATTCTGAATTCATTCATAAAATAGTCTTTCCCACTGTTTTAGTTAACTTTCTCTTGGATTAAGAGAGGGTTATCCCGTTCTACATCGAGATAGGATTTTCATGTTTTAAATTAGTTTTACATATGCATCTTAGTTTTTCTTTAAGTCCTCTCTTAAAGAGGAAAATAAATCATTAATTTCGGTTTGATCAACCTTTTTAAATTGATCAAACCTTTGTGTTGATCTATTCCTTTAACTTACATCTTTAAAGATTGATATTAAGGAAATGTAACATAGTATGAAGTGGATAGGTTAAATCTTAGTTTATGTTAGATTAGTATTAGATTATTTTTAGGTTAGCCCTAAATGTCTGGGTAACTGAACCCATAACCAGTCAGAACCACCATCTTCAACGGAAAAGAAGCGTCTTTAAGTTCCTAATCGAGTGGTCTACCCTAATGTTGACGGAGAACATTTTTTCCAATCAACAAAATCCAAACTTATTTCTTCCTCCGGCCTTCTTAAAACATGAAACATATTCTTGAGAGTCACCTTCATTAGATCTTTGAATCCTTCCTTTTGATATGAGCTTTGATTCTTCTTGAGTACATGTAGTCCTTAGTTCTTCAAGCTTTGGAACTTCCATCCTGACATATATACCTACTGCAAATGAGTCCCATGAATTCAGTAGACCATTAAGTGTTGTAGATACTAGTTCTCTCTCATAAATAACTTCATCAGTTTCTTGAAGTTGATCTCTTAATTGAGAAGTCCCAATGAAATATGAGGTTATAGTGTCATTTATTTCCATTCGAACATCGTGAAGCTCATTGTTCAAACTCATAGCTTGACTAATGTTTTTGATAGTGAACAATCCATATAGGGAATCATACATATGATTTTAATATTAAATACTTAATCAAATCCACATTGATGCTCATAATTGTGTTTCCATCCTTCTCTTACGTCTCTCTTTTTCCTTCATTATCTTTTGGTTCAGTGACCTTGCCTTTCACAATATCTAAGAGATCATTTTTTGTAAGAATAAGGTCAATTCTTGTCTTCCAAGCCCTAAAGTTAGAATATCATTCAATAATTTTCTTAGAATTCATAGAGGAACCCATTATCACAGATAAGCAAATATATTGTAGATATAGGTATTCTTCAAGAGTGATATTTACTACAACTTCTTCAAGAGTGATATCAAAGTCCTTTTTGTCACCAAAGATCTAATACCATGTTGATTTTTCAAGTGCAATAGGTACAAGCACAAATTTCTGAAATACTGATAATTACTTCTAATGATGTAGATATTATTTTAATAATTCCAGTTTATCATTAATAAATTGCACTTCATAAATTGAGCCATAAAAGCATAAGGAGAATAAAGATTATAATGCACAAAGAGAGCACAAGATTTACCCTAGGAAAACCCACTTGGGGAAAAACCCAGAAACATTTTCCTTAAAGAAATTCTCTAGTTCAATAAGAGATACATCTAATTCTTCTAGTAAAATATGACAACAAGCTAATGGTCAAACCTTGTCAAGCAACCCTCTAGTCAAGTCAAACTTCTTCCCTTCAAATTTCGACCCTATTTGATATGCAAAGAATTTTGGCTTGCCTAGAATTTCAACCTGCCAAAAATTTCAACCTATCTTGAAATTGCTACCCAAAAAGTCACATCTACAAGGTCAAGAGAGAGAGATAGATGATAGAGATGAACTCATCCTTCTTCTCCTTTACATGGATGCCCATAAATTTTATTTCTTGTATGTGATCGAATAGTGCCCTTTTGGAGGAGGTAAAATTCATTTATATATTTTTTATTTTTCATGAATGGCTATAGTCCCTTCACTGAAGCTGACTTGAATTGATGGAGGTCCGACATGAAGAGTTTGGAGAAATTCAAAATTTAAATTTTGAATTTTTCTCTTTTAATTTCAACATGAAGAACATGTCTTATAATAACTATTTCAAGGGATAATTAATGAAAATGACATGAAGAACATGTCTTACATTTACATTATACATTACAAGGGCTAAAATATAAATTATGAAGACCTACCATAGCTGCGAAAATTCAACACATGTTTCCTGTTCTTATGATTGCTAATACAACAAAATATACATCCTCTAATGAGCCTGGATACATATTGTTACATCCTAGGTTAGTACACATACCTTTGAAAATTGGAAACTATCTTCCCAACACCAAAGTGTCATACAAACTTGGAGGTTTGAGCCTCTCTAATCGGCTATAGCCACACTTTTAGGAATGGATTGCTTGTCCAACCTATAGAGTAAACCATTCTAGAGATGATAGTAAATTGTGTTGCCACTATCTTCCTAATAAATCTGTCCCTATAACTATTGATACACCTCATTTAAGTCCTCATCCTCTATATATACATTTGTATGGATCATTGTTGAAAGGCTCCATATGCATCGGAGTTCCCAAAGTTGTGATTTTATATGCAGATGGCCTTGAAATCACATTATCCAACTTGTTTGTGCATCCCTTCTTCTACTTGAGGACTAAATTATATTGTTTTAAGAACCATATACACTTTTAATGGTTGGTCTATTGTAACTTACTCTTGGCCTTTAGGTAATTTAGTTACTAGTGATATATGTTTATGAATTTCTCCTTTCCCATGAAATATTGTTTCCATTTTTTGATAACTTGCACCATGGAAAATATCTACTTGTCATATGTAGTGTAGTTGATAACCACCCCATGAAACATGTCATAATGGTATCATACATTAATCCCTCCTTGCATCAATATTTCTCCCATGAAATATCCACTCACATTCATATCCACTTCAAAAGGATGCTACAAGTTTGGAAATGTAAGAGTCAATGATTGATTTTCTTCTTCAACTCCTGAAAGGCCTTCTAATAACCCTTCTTCCATTGAAAAATCTTGCAACTTGATATTATGGCATGTAGTGATGCAACTACCACTGAACATGAGGCTATGAATTTTATTAGGTAGTTTGTTGCCCCAATAAAACTCTTGGCCTTGGAAGCATTTGTAGGCATTGGCCACTTCATGTTGGTCTTCATCTTGGAAAGATATACCTTGAGATCCTCTCCACCAGTCACATAGCCTAAGTACAACACATATTTCTAGGAAAACTCATATTTCTTTATATTTTCCAATATCTAGTGCTTCTTTGAAGTATTTAGTAGTCGTATCAATTGTGATATCTACTTCTCCCATGTAGAACTATATACTAGTATATCATCCAAATAAGAAAAAACAAATGAATCTAGATATGGATGTAGTATATCATTCATTACTTTGTTAAACTTAACGAGTGCATCCAATAGATCAAATGGCATGACTAACCATTCATAGAATCTTTTCTGGTTCGAAGGTGGTCTTCGAGGTGTACTCTTTCTTGACTCACTCAGTGATACCAATGGAGGCTCGATCATCAAAGTAACCTTAAAGATGCAGTAGTTGCAATAATCGACTCCTTGTGTAGACTCTGTAATATGAGTTAGTCATTCTTGTTTCTATTATATGACTATATAGAAATAATTAATCATCATAATGGCACAAATCCAAAATTAATTATGAAAAATAGCCTTTCGATCTTATGTAAAAACAACCAAGTGGAAGGAAGTGCATGGTAGGTGGCATCAAAGCCACCATGTAACACCCCCCTCCTAGGTCTACCCAAAGTAACCATACCAACTGAGTTAAACATGAGGAGACATGCTACTACAATTAGATTCAACCTCCTATGTCACCTTAAGGACATGGAATTGACGAAAACTCACATACAATCATCCAACATCATCAACAGAACCCTCGGGAGACAAGTTAGCCACTCAGGCAACCTATCCCTCGGTCCCACTACTATTCTTCAATGCTTAGGCCATAGTCTCTCTCATGGCATGGGAAAGGGAGTAGCTAACAACCTAAATTCATTCTCACAGGCCTACCTTCCAACGACTGTGGACTAGAATTTCCAGCTCTGTGCCAGCGACCCCAAGATTTAAGCCACTTTTCTAGCCCAGAATCCTGGCCTCTGCCCATAACTTATTGTAACTTCCAGAATTCATTAAAAACATAATAACAATGCTGATCAATAAAAAATTACCCTCAAGAATAGGCTTGAGCATCCTCAACTAGGGCTAGCATTCTATCAAACACTTGGCATCAATGCAACCTACAGGTCTAGGATACAAGATAGAGCATAAACATCTTAAACAACTTATGAAACATAACAAGAAGGATCACCTCCTTCTCCATTCAACTACTAAATCATTAATTAGGTCTTGCATCCATCAATTTAACAGTTGCAAGTAAATATATGAAATAACCATGACATGAACCAGTCATTCAACCATGCTTATAACCAGCATAAAACCAATAAATATCATAGATGTGACAACTATTAAATCCACATATAAATCAATACAAAAGTAAGAGAAATTTCCTTTTATTAATCATAGGCACATCCGACCAGGTTTGGGACTTCCACGTACCACCCGACCATAGACATGGTTGAACCAGATATCTATTTTAGCTAGTCACCCCTGTGCCATATTCCAAGCATGAATGTGTGATCTCATAGAAGAACCAAGGGAATCCATAGGTTAAACCACCTCCACCCTCATCCAATCATCATCACAGCAAAACCAATGCTCTTATCACAACCGAACTAAACTTCGAATTCCATCCAGAATCCATCACTATCCTTGAGGAATTTTCCATCTCCTTGTCTCTCAAGATTTACTGCAATCCAAACCCAGATCACTAGGCCCTAAATCTAGACTTCTCCCTTAGCCTTTACCATGTATCCCACCAAAACCTGTCCAGGGATTCCTAGGCCTTTGGGAACGAACCTTGAGACCACCTTCACCCCAAATTCCAAAATCCATTCGATAATTCCAAAGCTCTAAAAAAAGAATAAACATCCCAACATACCATGGCATCTGGAAAAGGGCTAGGCTAGGCTGAAATCCACTGTCATAACTCGAAAATACCATGCCACCATAAACAAGAGAACCATACACCAACATGCAAAGCCATGCATGTCCAAACCAGATAGGAATCACACATGCAAAACGTTACCTATAAGTATTCTTTCTTTCCTTTCCTTGATCCTTTCTTGCTTTTCCTTTCCTTACTCCAAAACTAGAGTGCTCCAAGAAAACTCTAAGTGACCAAGAGAGTGAGAGAGAGAGAGAGGGATAATGATGAGAGAGCTCCAAAATTGAACTAGCAAAAGGTTACACTGACTAAGAGCCTACCAATTGATCCTCAAAAGTCTTTTTATTAATGAGGCCTCTATTTTCTTCATTTTCCATTATTTTCCTTCAATTTCCTCCTCACATGTAACCTGTGACCCTTCACCTTACTTATCTCCTAATTTCCTTTATTTTCATAAATAAATGTGCCAAAAATGTCTTTTTTTCCTTTTAATGCCTTTGCCTTAGCCTTTGCCAATTTTCCTTAGCCAAAACACACATCCAGTGATGCCCACTAGGATATCTTTGCCCAACATTTAGCTTGGAATACATGTCCCTTAATCATGGTCTTGTTTTGCCTTTATTAACTTTTATTACTTGGACTTTTCACCAGGGTTGTCAAAAAACCCTCCCCCTTGTGGAACACCATCCTCGGTGTTAAACCACACCAAGACCTTAGCAAGGCTGTTGAAAAGAAAACATACTACCCATGGATATTTATAACTTAGCTCATTGTAGTATTTACAATTAAAGATCCGCTCAAATGCAAACATCATGACAACATGACCAGATAACAACCATACTGCATATTAGAGCTTTATAACACAACTCATTATAGTATTTACAATAACCATATATACACATATGCACATTTTCTAAACAAAAAATAAAAGGATACGATGCCCATATCAATTGACAAGAGAATCCAAAGGATCGCACCTCCACCCTCAAAGAAATATTAGGATTCACCTCCTTCCCTGGAATTCCAATATCCACTGCCATAGTCAAAGTTGCACATAATTTCTAGCGCTATAATCATGCACCACTTTTCCCCTCAGCGAACTGTTATTGACTCATTGTTCTAGGGCACACTCCCAATGTGCATTTGATTCCATCTGGAAATGCTAATGACCAAAACTAATATATATGCGACCTTCCTTTCTCTGCTACACATTCCCTCAAGAAATCTCGTCACCCCCTTCCATGTAGTCACTCACCTTCCAAGTTCCCTAGAATCCCCCATCACGAGCGATCCATCCCTTGGCAAGGCTTCCTCGCATCGGAAGATCAACAACCAAGGCATAGACCTGCCTCAAAACCATCATACCAGTTATAGGATGCTCATGGAAATCAATGGACACTATTGGGTACCAATGTCCCACAATGGCCTTACTCCTGAAGTGCTATACCAGCATACTATTGAATGTTCCAATTTCTTTTACTATTGTTGTGAATTCTTGTAGTCGATTTCGGCCACTCAACTAGGCAGGTTCTTGCATTCTTGTTCCAAGCATGTAATTTCCATTAGATTAAAAATAAATTGAAATAACTTCACATCATACCTCATTGGTGGCTCTCCAATGAGGTACATTTATATTCCTATTTACTTCTTGTCATGACAAGTCAAACTAGCATCATTTATAAAAACATCACATCAGGTTGGCTCAAAACATAACCATAAAAATCATAAATCATATGTAACCATCATAAACCCAATCATAGATCACATGTAATCA
The DNA here is from genome assembly GCA_000404065.3 of Pinus taeda. Taxonomy (NCBI): domain Eukaryota; kingdom Viridiplantae; phylum Streptophyta; class Pinopsida; order Pinales; family Pinaceae; genus Pinus; species Pinus taeda. Next base: position 130,991 of record APFE030460597.1, read on the forward strand.
TTATATACTAGAATCATAATTCACATGCATACTAAAACTAAAATAAAATGTTGGTACTTATCCTTTAATCAATCCTTAGCTTCCACCTTTTTCTTTAATATGTATGCACTCCAGATCGTTTTCCACACTAGACAAACACCCATTTCCTTCTCCTTAACCATGTGCACATACACATAGTGTGCATCACACACATACATATACACACGTCATACAACACCATGCAATACATGCATCTACACGAGAGTCACATGTACACAGTACCACCTATACACTATAACTACCTGCACAATGTGTGCACAACATCACATGTGCATGGCACCACCTGCACAACATGTACACAATGCCACATGTACACTGCACCATTGTACAACGTGTACACAATACCAAATGTACACAACATCACATGCACACCATGTACGCAACACCACATGTACATAGCATCACACACATGACATGTGCACAGCACGACATGTGCACAGCATGACATGTGCACAGCACGACATGTGCACCAACACAACATGCACACAACACCACATGTACAACATGTACACGACACCACATGCTCACAACACCACTTGTACAATCATACACACAACACCATATGTACAACTTGAATAGAACATCATATGTATGTAGCAGTGCATATCCAACATGTACATAACATCATCTGTACACAACATTTCATATCCAACATGTGCACAACATCACATATCCATCATGTACATAGCACCATCTATACCCAACACTACATATGAAATATTCGTACAACACTATTTGTACCATATTATACATAACATTGCATAAAAAACATGTACACATTCTATGTATACACAACATCATAGATGCAACAAGTACAACATATACAACATATGTACAACAATATTACCTCACATCCAAAACCACATTGTCTTTACGAAGCAACCTTGCTTCCAGTGTCTTATCCATGCTTGTCCCGACATGTCTCAGACCACACTGCTTTCATTTCACTGATGTATTCTTCCACATTACTATCATAAACATATGCATAATCCAAGTATACAATATCAATTCATATCCACTGACCTCATATATTTGTCATGACTACTCTTCTCACTTGATTCCTCATGAACAAGGAATCTCTTCATGCCATTCACCTGCATGAGAAATCGTTCCTCCATAAGAAAGATCCCTAAAAACCATGTCAGATAGTGACAACATACATACATATATATAATCATTAGCATAAAATAATCATCATCCTATCAGAAAATGACATACATACATACATGCATGTATAAACATCAACATAATCATGATCATGACATAATTACCAGATAACATAAGGTCTAGGTTAAGAGAACTTCCTTTATTCATGCACACCATGCACAACATTGAGAACAATTGTTCCCAACATAGCCAAGGAATCCAAGATGTCAAATCCATTTACTTTACCTTTTCCAGTTATCTTTCACATGTTTGTACTGCCACCATCCATTTATCAATATGGACCAACAAGTCCAACCGACTGCCATAATTTTTCCTTCCACTACATTTACTCATGCACAAAGCTTCATCTAAGTCTTACTTTACCTATTGGGTACCACAAATCTCTCCTAGATCTCCATTAACTTACTCTTTCCCAACCAATTCCCAGGCCTCAAAACATAAAGGCAACCCAAGAAACAAACAAGAAGAAGATCATGAATACCCATAACAATAATATGACACCATAGCAAAGTGGCATAGTTATGCACCAAACACAAGAAAAATCGCAAATCAAGTGCAACAATCACAAAAGACAAAAAGAAAAAAACTAACAACAGACACCATCACTCAATCCCCATGGTTCCTAGTGCTTCCAAAGGAAAGTTCAACCTGAGCCTTCTTCAATATTCATGGAAATATCCCTTGCCATGTCACTCCCTGCATTATACTACCATCAACCCATAATTTCAGTGCATAAATAAACATAACAATACATCAATTACCTTATCTTGTCGTGCCAAGCTTGTTGCCTTGCAAATGAACACATCCATGCCATCTCTCAAGGGACTCGAATTATCTTGACAGATCCACCTGTAACTAGAGACTAGCTAATATACCTGTCAAGTACATGTTCATGAATCTATCACATATCCACATAATGTCAACAAAATCAAGGTTAACAAGACTCCCTGTACGCAAAGAACTCATTTGTTTGGAATTATGTTTTCCAAACCTAGCCAAAGAAATTCTTGCCCAATTCCTTTCTTTTACCTTTTTCCTTGATGTAATCGAGGCTTACTATGCATTGCTGCATCATCCAACTATTAGTTATATAAACACATTCAATATTACCTTGTCATGCTAATACCAAGCATGTTTCCTACAACTGCTCACACATGTCAACCAAATGTTCCACATATCAAGGCAATCATATCTCTCAATTCAAAATCAACCTTTACCAGGACTAACAAACATGTCATAGTCCATAGTTAACTCATAGTCATCAGTCATAATACACAATGCTACAAATATCACCTATCATAGTTAAGTACATGTCATCTATCTCAAGTCATATGTATTAGAACAATCATCTTAAAAAAAAATTATTTGAACACATACTCATATTATGCAATTCGTCAAACATTTGACCAACTTAAAACATACCATGTTAAATAAATCAACTAGACTACATAATCAAATAGTCAAGCACCAAATATAAAACATAATAAAATCCGTACCTTACTGTGTCTCACATGAGGCTATCTTGTTTGCACAATCAATCTATTTAGCATGATATAACTTCACAACGTATCAACTCAAACATAAATAAGATCATGATATCCAAAATAGTCACCAGCTAACATGTTTACACCATAACTCATACAAAATTATCATTCACACATATGCAAAATCAATCAGATTAGTACAATACCATATCACAAATATGTCGGCTCATACATGAATATCGTAATTATTGTATCTTTAGACAACACCTTAAGCACGAGTGCTTCAGGGGACATAGAAAGCCTCCTAGAGACAACCTCTGGGTTGATAGTAGACCAGTGCCTAGGACATCTTAGATAGAGGAGTGCATGGAAGATTATGAGTAGGGTTTTTGTTGCACTCTAATTGTCATGTAAGTAAAAAGAGAATAAAGGGGTCTTGGTTCAATGGTCTGTCATGCAAGTAAACTCAAGCCGATACATTGATCCAAATGCTCAGGGGGTAAATCGGACCAACCTCAAAGAGAAATGTTTGGTTCTGGTGGTCGACACACAACAACAGGAAGCATTATATTGAGGTTATGGTAATGTGAAGAGGAGGAAAGGAAGGAGGGAATTCGATGAAGAGGGCTATAAACAAGACAAAATCCTAAGAAACGATGTTCCAACAAAAGTATGGAAAAGAGAGGAGGTGGAAAGATAGAAACAAAAGAGTACTTATTGAGGCTTCATACCAGGTATAACATGGGTACCTCTATCACTAAATAGTGTGAGTAGTTTTGTGCTCATACAGGTACTACGGGTTAATCTAATAACACAAGTAAATATGTATTATACATAGGTATTGTTCTTTATTCAGAAACCAGGATAAATCCACGAATTAAGGAGAAATTGACAATCTCATTACACTATTTCATAGAAGGAAAAACATATTATGAAATGCGATTACAGAAGGGAAACATACTGCACATTGATATGGTTGGAATCATGAGAGAGTTTCATTAATCTAATATGATTCCAACATACTAGTCCATTTAAATTCATCTTGATGTCACTCAAGTCCTTTATAGACAAGCAAGTAGAACTAGAGTGGAATCGTAAAAATCTTGACCCATAGGTGCAGGAGCCTATACTAAGAGTTTCTCCCCCCTATTTATAAGAAGTGGAGGAGCTTGGGTTAAAATTACAAAATATCTTCGCCGAAGTATCCAGATGTCTGCCAAACTAGCTATCTTGGCATGCAAGGCTCTGCTGCCCAAAATGATTACAATCGGGATTTGATCCCTTTTTGGAAATATATAAAAATTACAGAATGATGGAAAGAAAGAGGAAAACAAAGAGATGATGGAGGAAGTTATCATTGTGTGCTTCTGTGAAGGTCCCTAATCTGGCCACCTCTCTTCCATGATATGTCGACCAGTCCACCCATTGCTTTTATTCTTAACTGCTTGGATTGCTTGTTCTTTGGAGTTGGGAGTGGGAAACTAAGTTTTCTTGTTACAGAGCAACAACAAAGTTTTCCCAGGTAGCCCTTTGTACTTATGACTGAGCGGAGCTCCAAGTTGAGCCACTAATATTCCTTAGTCCCCCCCATACTGATTTTCCCCTGCGCCATGCTTTTATTCAACACTTCAGCTACTGACCCATCCGCCTTTAAAGCTTTGTACCTTGTTCCTAGGACCTTGTTGTATTGGAACATTTTTCACTAAAAGGCATCACAGAACAGCGGGTCCCAATCACCCTTTGGCCTCCTTTGGCTTGGCCCTTGTCATGCGGAAAGAGTTATTTTTGCGGACAAACCTAACCTCCCTAGGAGTCTAAGACTCTCTAGTGACAAACAAAACAAACAAGAGCAATCCTTCTCTAAACATACATTATTCTATGAGAAACAAAGTGTTGTTCGATCCTACCTCAAATCCAACGCTTGTTGTAGCAGTCCAGCCTTGCTGATCCAGATGAGCTCCTCCTTCACTTTAAGACCTGCATACACTAACAGTAAAACGATTACATAACACCTGAATATTTCATAAAACAAAGCATATTCATCACATAGACCAAGGAGTACATGAAATAATTCATTAACAACAAATCATTGAGAAGAATGGACTTATTTGTATTAAGGAAACAAAAAGGAACCATTACAACCTGAGCCTTGGTGTTGTGCAAGCTCCTCCCAGGGTCCAGCAAGAGATTTCCTCTACTTTGACAAGCTCACCCACTCCCACTATGGCAACAAGGAAGGATAGTGATCTCTCCTCACAAGTCAACAATTGGAAGTCCTAATTCCAGCAGCATTTACCCTTTAGAATGTTCAGCTTTCAACCTCTCTCTCCTTTGGCCCAATGCCTGTATTTATAGTATTCTAGAGGAGGTTATTCAGTTCCAAAATCAATGGGATACTCCCTCTTTTGGATGGGGTAGCTCCTCTCTTGATGGGATAAGTTCCTCTATCATAGGGATGCATGAACCGTCTAGAGGCGCTCAATACACATCAAACACTCTTCTCGAAGGCTCTAGAAGTGACCACAAGTAACTTTTTTAAGATGAAACTCGTGCCTTTTGACCTTTACAGGGGTACGCACCCATCCTTTGGCTTACAGAGCGTACAAGTACGCAGGTACAATGAGTTTGGGATGCATACACGCAGGCAAGGTAGAGAGAACCTGCGTACCCAGAGATAAACATGTTTTAGTGACTTTCTCTCTTTTTTGAAGCTTGACATGAAGAGCAGAGGTATTAGGCTTGACAAGGAGGATAATATGACTATTGATGGAGCCATATTAACTGCAGATAGTCATGGTGACAAATTTCAGTGTAACAAAGACGTTCCCCCTCCACTAGATCTTTGGGTTCATTCTTCTGGATCTTAGCAGTGGTAATAGTGACACTGGGCTCTGCATCAATTATCTGCTTCCCTTTTCCACTCCCCTTGTTGGGTTCTGACTTAGGGTTGGAACATGCATCTAATTAAGAAGCCTTCAACTCAACCACTAGCGACTGCTTGGTCCGGCAATCACTTGTGTTGTGAGTGGGGCTCTTCTGGAACTCACACCACTTTCCTATCTCCTTCTTCGACTTTGTGGTGTTGTTATTTTCTTGCGGCTTTGACAGGTTGTCTTTGGTCACCCCACCTTGGCTTTATTCTTTGGTCTTCAGATTCACAGATCCAAAGTCTCGCTTCTTCTATTTAAGCTTCTGCTTGATTTTGACAGCGTATCAGTATGCCGTGCCGAGCGAGGAGATGTTCAAGAACTCCATCTCTTCCTAGATGTACCTATGTAGGAAGCTATGGTATTTTAGTACGAGATGCAGCTCAGAATCTTTGATACCCAACTATGTGTGAAGGGTATGAAAAATGTTGGTGAACTCTGGCACATCTTGGTCCCTTCCCTGCCGCATCATGGTCCACTTTATGTGTTTGTCGTCGTAGCTTTTGATAGGGTAGTACTGCTCCTTGCTGGCATCCCTAGAATGAATCCCAAGTGGGTGCGCCTGAGAACAATGAACCCGTACTCTCATCCTTCTACTCACAGTAGGTTTCCCACTAGTTCTTGATGTGGGGGGCTGCTTTGAGAAGAGCGAAACTAATCTTTTTCGGACTGGAAAATTCATGAACAGAAAAATACCCATCTAGCATATTTAACCATTTATCTACAACATTTGCATCTATTTGACCCTCAAAGATGGGGATTTCAAAATTAACTTGTACCTTAAAGGGTGTGGCATTTCCAGAGTAGCTATTGGAAGTCGATGTGTCGCCTTTGGGTAACCGCTGAAGGATCTGGGCAAAGTTGTCCATCATCACTTTCCTTTGTCACTCGAGGGCTTCTTCGAGCAAGATTTTGATAGGATCTCCTGCCCCCTCATATTTCCTTTCATATGCCATGGGTGGCCGTTAGGATTTGCGAGGCTGGTCTTGCAAAGGTTCGAATAGTTCAAGTCCTAACTCCTTATATCCCAACCTCATTAGGGACATATAAAGAAAAACAAAGAAAAAAAGCAGACCGCTCTGATACCACTGATCTGGATTTAAATAGGAACACAATAGATTACAGAGATAACGATAAACACAAAGATGCAGTGGAAATAATACTTCATTTCATTAATGTAAAATACTAAAATATGCTTACAAACAGAAATGGAAATAAACTAGCTAGGGCGATGATAGCTTTTCTCTAAGAAGAGATGTGGCAGTTACATGCCTATGAACTGTGTTACAAAGAGGCTCGAAGGCCTATTTATTGTTGAGAAATAATGCAAAACCATTAACATCCCAAAATCTAACTCTAGAAGATGAAACGCCAAATTGTGGGCCCCGTTTTGGGTAAGTTGGTACATCAACTTCTCCGGGTCGTAACTTTGGCACCCGATCTTCGTTTGACACGTATAATAGCTCGTTAGAAAGATCTATCCGAGAACTATAACTTTGGGAAGAGAAACATTGGTCCATGAACCCATTTTACTCCCATATTTCCCAAAAAATGTCGTTGAGGGCCTTAACATAGCCCCGGAAGTTTAGGACTCGAAAAGTTGCTAAAAATAGTAAAGTGTGCTATAATTATGAAAACTAAAAAACTGAAAGAGACAGTTATGGGGGTCCAAGTGGGATAGGTGGGTGGACACCAACATCCACTTAGATCATTAAACCTTTGCATTATTTTCTCAACATACTTCCTCTGGTTTAACCAAAGCTTTCTCTTTGGTCGATCTTTTTTAATTTCCATGCCCAAAATATAGTATGCAGCACCAATATCTTTCATGTCAAATTTAAAGGACAATTAGGTCTTCCAATCCTCGATAATTTCTTTCTCATTTCCAACCAGCAACATATCATCCACATACAAGACTAGATAAATAACACGATCACCAATTAATTTAAAATACACATAGTGGTCTTCTTTGCTTCTGGTGAAGCCATGTTCCCGTATAAATGTATCAAATTTCTGATGCCACATTCTTGGTGACTGTTTTAACCCATATAGAGACTTCTTTGACTTACATACTAGTTCTTTATTACCCTTCACCGCAAAGCCTTCAGGTTGATTCATGTAGATTTCCTCTTCCAGATCCCCATGAAGAAATTTTGTCTTCACATCCATCTGTTCTACCTCAAAATCAAAAGTAGCAGCAACAACTAAAAGTAATCTAATAGAAGTTACCTTGGCAACATGAGAAACTATATCACCAAAATCAATTCCCAGTACCTGGGAATAACCTTTCTCTACCAACCGATCTTTTTATTTCTCCACCTTTCCTTCTGCATTTGTCTTCTTCCTAAACACCCATTTGTTGCCAATGGGTTTCCTTCCAGCTGGAAACTCCACCAGATCCCAAGCCTCATTTTTGTGCAAAGATTCCATTTCATCAACCATGGTCTCTATCCAAAGTTTTCCATCCTCTGAATCTACTGCTTCCTTCATATTTCTGGGATCATCGTCAGTAATAAATAAAGAAAAAATTGAATAGAAAGCAGATGGACTATACCTTTCTAGTTTCCATCTTTCTCGAACTTATCTTCTCACACCTAGAGTTTGTGGCTCTTCATCTTCTGATCCCTCCTCTGTTGTAGAGTCTGATTCTTCCTCCTTAAGCTCAAACTCTATCTTCTCAGGTTCCTTTGGTTGGACTTCATGTTTAATAACATCTTTCACCTCTTTGAACACCACATCTCAACTGTACACAACCTTCCTTGTTCTGGCTCCAAGCTTATAACCCTTTAAACCATCCTTATACCCAATAAAGATGCACTTTTCAGATTTACTATCCAACTTTGTTCTTTTCTCCTTTGGAACGTGTACATATGCATCACATCCAAATACCCTCAGATGTGAAAGAGAGGGTTTCTTACGAGTACATACATCTTGTGGAGTCTTATCCTCAATGCTGATGAAAGTGATCCGTTGACCAGGTAACATGCAGCCTCCACCGCCTCTGCCCAGAATTATTGTCCTAACCCGACACCACTGAGCATGCTTCTTACCCTTTCCATAAACATCTTCATTCTTTCTGCAACTCCATTTTTCTGAGGTGTATATGGAGTAGTCTTCTGCTATGCTATACCACATCTCTTATAGAATTCTTCAAATTCCTTACTGCAAAACTCTCCATTATTATCTGTCCTCAGCACCTTTATCTTTTTCTCTGTCTGGTTTTCCACCAAAGCCTTAAATTCTTTAAACCTCTCAAAGACTTATATTTCTTCTTAAGGAAATATATCCATGTACTCCTTGACAAGTCATCTATAAATGATGCATAGTACACAGACTTACCCAGCGATGGAACTTTCACAGGGCCAAACACATCACTGTGCACAAGCTCTAATATTTGTTTCACCCTCTTACCACCAGAGGGGAAACTCACCTATTTCTGCTTCCCATATACACAATTTACACAGAAATCAAAATCCAGAGAGCTATTACTCATACCTTCTACCATACCTTTACCATGAAGTATTTGAAGTCCCTTCCCTCCAATATGTCCACGCCTTTGATGCCACAGCATGGTCTTCTCTCCAGAGACCACTAGAATTTTTTTCTCCTATTTCAGGAACCACAGAACTGTTGCACCCATCAACAATAGTGCTACCTTAGAAATTGTACAGAGTTCCAATCCAAACTCCCTACATCAATACCAGTGCTCCCTGAACCATCTTGCAAGTATCCTTCTCGAACACTGTTTTTACACCTGCATCATCCAGCTTGCTTATGGAAATTAGATTTCTGGCCAATGCAGGAATATGGAGAACACCCGAAAGCATTTTAACCCTTCCACCTTGCAAATTCAACTTTACTTTTCCACGACCAACAATTCTAGCCTTCGTATCATCCCTTAAGAAGATATCACCACCATCGTAGTTCTCATACTCGCAGAACCACTCTCTATGGGGAGTGAAGTGAAAGGATGCACCTGAGTCAATCAACCATCCCTCATGCTCTACATGTGTACTTGAAGAAGCCAAGTACACATCCCCACCTTCATCTGAGGTGGTTTTCGCCTTTGCAAAAGGAGCATAATCAGATCCCTTTCCTTTGTTAGGAGATTTATATTTACAGTCCCTTTTGTAGTGCCCTTACTTTCAACATTTCCATCACACCACCTTTACAGGTTTTCCTAGAGATTTAGATCTCCCTCTAGATTTAGATCTCCTACTCGATGAATTATTTTTGTTTCTATTCTGGGACTGTCCTCTGACAAATAAGGCATCACCATTTTGGCTCTCCATATTTTTCCGTCTCATCTCCTCCATCAGCAAGGATGAGACTATTTCATCAAACTGCAAGGCAGTTGTATTTCTACCTATTGCAATAACCAGAATATCCCATGAATCTGGTAGAGAACACAACAAATGGATGCACTTATCTTCATCTTAAATTTTAATATCAACAGATAATAGCTGATTTACCACAGTATTAAATGCATTCAGATGCTCTGTCACTGAGTCTCCATCTTTCATCCTCAAGTTATACATATTTTTACATAGGAACAATTTATTCATCAAAGACTTACATTGGTACAAAGTCCCTAACTTGTTCCAAGCCTTCGTCGTAGTTTCCCCTGATACATTCAACAATACCAAATCTAAGACACACAATCGTATTGTGCTCTTGTTTTCTGATCCAACTTCTTCCAATCTTCATCAAACACTCCCATTGTTTTAGTACCTTGATCTACCATGATCCACTAATCTTTATACACCAACAGATCCTCCATCTTGAGTTTCCACAACTCAAAACTCTTACCATTAAATTTCTCGATCTCTATCTTTCCACTACTCGCCATCTACTTTCACCACCAGAATCGATCTCGCAGATCTCCTACTGAACAGAGTCTACCATAGGCCTGAGTGAAACCCCTCAGCAACAAAGGCATCCTCTTGAAGCCAAAACAACTCTGGTACCAAATGTAGGTTTTAACCCCATACAGAAATTATTTGCATACGAATTCTAAAACATAGAAAATAAACAATGCAAGAGCATAACACATAAAACACATATACACAGAGATTTCCCCTAGATCCCAAAACTGGGATTACCAGCTTGATTTTTCCATTATGTTCCTTTCAATGTTACAATACATATTTATACATGCTAAAGCATCCAATACCATGGACTGAAAATCATCGTGTCCAAAACCATGGACTGAAAACCATCGCGTCAAGACCATATGTGAAAAACATGCACAAAACCATAGGTAGGTCTACCCGACCTAATATAGGGTCCAAAAAACAAAATTTTCTAGGGCGATGCCTCCAACCCCATAGAGGGGGATTACATACACCCCTGATATCCCATGTGACCCCCCACTATGCAATCGGCACAACGAAGATGGGGCTTCGACCCCCCTCTAACTCCCTGGTTAACTACGTGGGCTACTCATGGAAAGAATATAACACAAGCCAGCATGCCATACACTAGAATGTTATAATGTGACTGCTGAGGGGGAGGATGAAGATCCAAGGAATATTAATATCATAGAGGCCAAAGGCCACCATGAGGTCGAATGTCCACAGATAGAAAATCTGGACATCACTGCACCGTTGAAAACCTAGCAAGTGAACATTGGTACTGAAGTTGAACCAAAATTTGTGAAGATCAGAGATTACTAGGATGATGCCATAGTGGATAAAGTTGTTGAGTTACACCCCGAGTACCAAGATCGTTTCCCTACAAAATGTTTGGACTTAAAAGGCATCATATGTGACTTGGGCATGATGAAAATTACCTTGAAACCAGATGTGAAGCCTATTAAGTAGAGTTCATATCGCCTTAATCCCAAATACAAGGAGAATGTCCACTTGGAGTTGGACAATATGCTTGAGGCAAGCATTATCGAACTAGTGGAGGAATATGATTGGGTGAACCCATTGGCAGTCCAAGAAAATAAACAAAATGGAGAAATATGGATTTGCATAGATCTAAGGAAGCTTAATGATGCCTACATCCATGTTCCCTTTCCAACACCATTCACTGATGAAGTACTGGATAATGTTGGAGGGAAGGAGACCTACTCATTCATTGATGGGTTCTTTGGATACGATTAGATTAAGATCACGTCGAAATATAGGAGTAAAACAACCTTCGCGATGGAATGGAGTTGTTTCCAGTGTACAGTAATGTTGTTTGGACTCTAGAATGCACCAACGATATTCTCTCGCATAGTCATAATGGCATTCAAAGAGTTTATTCACAAGTTCTTGGAGGTGTATTTTGATGACTAGACAGTGTTTGGGTTACTAAATTTCCATGTATCCAATCTACGCTTAATGTTGGATATGTGCCAAAGATACCCTATCGCATTAAATCTAAAGAAGTGTTTGCTCTGTGTCCCTTTCAGAATTTTACTAGGTCATGTGCTATGCAAGAAAGGGTTGACGGTGGACCCTGCCAAGATTGCACTGATAGTAAATTTGGAGGCCCGAGGAGTGTAAAATAGTTGCACACCACCCTAGGCCATACTAGATATTATCAGAAGTTCATCAAGGCTTATGCTTAGATTATTGTGCCTATGGAGAATTTATTGAAGAAGGATTCTACATTATGTTTGGATGAAGAATGTCAGCGCAGTCTCGATGTATTGAAAGAAAAGATGGTCACTGTAATCTTGATCTTCTCAGATTAGAAGAAGGAATTCCATGTGGACGTTGATGCCTCATGTATTACATTGGGAGTAGTACTAACACAAGCCGATGAAGGAGACATGGATCACCCTATAGCCTTTGCAAGTAATAAATCCCCAAAGGATGAGAAGAATTACTCAACAACAAAGCACGTAGGCTTGGCTATGGTGTACGCGCTCCACAAGTTTAGACACGTTCTGTTGGACGGACATTTCAAGATGTAAACTCACCATTCTGCCTTAAAGTACCTATTCAATAAGGTTGTGTTGGGGGGAAGATCTGCAGATGGTTGTTGTTATTTCAAGAATATGAATTTGAGGTAATTGTGAAGCTAGGAAGGTTGAATGTAGGACTTGACCACTTGTCACAAATCAAAACAGGGGAGGAGCCTACTGATTTAGAGGAAGGGCTACCCAATTTGAAAATATTTGTGGTACGCATAGCAGATAACCATTTTTCCGATATTATCCACTTTTTTACTATAGGGATGGCTCCAGAAGGATACACCATTCAGTAGAAGAAAGAGTTAGTAGTGCACATGATAGATTTTTCGGTGATAATCGAACATTTATATAAGATGGGCACTGACGAGATACTGGGACGGTACGTGCCTAATTTTAAATGAAGTAGCATCCTAGCTAAAGCTCATGGAGGCACTGTAGGAGGACATTATGTAGGAAAGGAAACAATGAAGAAGATTTTGTGCACAGGGTTGTGGTGGCCCATGCTGCATAAAGATTTTAAAGCATATTGTAGGGCATGTGATGCATGTCAGAAAACAAGAAGACCATCGTGAAGGGATGGGTTGCCACTGAACCCTCAGGTGTCATTGCAGCCATTTGAGAAATGGGAAATTGACTTTGTAGGATTGATCTAGCGCCCAGGCAAGAAAACAAGTGTGCGCTATATCATCACCGTGACGGAGTATCTGATTAGATGGGCAGGGGAATAGCCTGTGAAGGATTGTACAGGGGCCACAACAACAAAGTTCTTGTTTGAGTACGTGTTAACCAGACTTGACTACTCAAAAGTATTGATGAGAGATCACAGTACACACTTCCTCAACGGGACAATCAGTCCGCTGACTGAAGAGTTCCACATTTATCATCAGAAGATCACGTTGTATCATCCATAGGCTAATGGGATAGTTGAGGCCTTTAATAAGATCTTGGAGAATGCACTGACAAATATTTGCAACATGCAGTGGAATGATTGGGATGTATGCGTGCCTGCAGCGTTATGGGCGTATAGGACTACTTGCAAAAAGCTAACAAGTCAGACCCATTTTCGATTAGTCTATGGCGTAGAAGTTATTATGCCTATGGACTATATCATGCCTAGTCTATGCATAGTAGCTTTCACAGGCATGGCGGATCATGGAGCCTTGGAAGACCGGCTCATGTAGCTAATGGAGCTCGAAGAAGACAGATTCTTAGCGAGATCCCATCAGCAAGTACAAAAGGAACATGAAAAATCATGGCACGATCGACACATCAAGTTGTGCACATTTAAGGTAAATGACTTGGTTTTATTATATGATAGTAAGTTCACAAAGTTTCCAGGCAAGTTTTAGATGCACTGGTTGGGGCCATATGTCATCAAAGAAATTACAGATGCAAGCACAGTTCAACTCATGAAGCTAAATGGAGAACCTTTTCTGGGATGGGTGGATGGAAGCCGATTGAAGCCATATAGAGGAGATTCAACTCCATGACTTTATGATGGAAAGATAGTCTTAACGCTCTAGGAAGCTACAAGAGAGCGCGAGACTATAAAATACACTACCAAGATTAAAGGACTACGCGGTAAGCAAACTGCGCACAAAGGGTGACATTATAGTATGAGAAGCATCACAAAGGGAGTTGCGCTATGAAAGAAGATACCGTGCAACATAGCCAAAAAGTGATCATTAGAGTCAATGTTCATGATTTGACAGCCAGGAGACGGTTAAGATGAGTGGGTGGCCAACATTTAAGGTTAAAATATTTGAAGATGTGTCACTGAAACAACATTAATGATCGAATTTTGGGGGGAACGGTCGGATTTGAATTCAAAATCCCCTATAAATTACGTGCGCCAGTTCAACAGTGAACACTTTGCACACTTAGACTTTTTGAGCCAAGTTTTCTATTGCTTATGAGTCGCCCATTCTTTGAGGATTTGGTCGCGAGCCTTATGTTTGCCAATTTGCCTGAACTGAAATAGAAATTTATCCCGGAAACCATGTTGGGTCCGAGCCTTGTTGAAACTGTGAGCACTAGGGGAGACATTGCATCCAAAGGAGTTGCTCCAGAGGTGCTGAGTATGGAAGCTCTGGCTCCTATGCCTATGGCACTGAGGTCGTGCAGGCTGAGGCCCACCCCTTTTAAAGAGACCCAAAAGCCAAAGAAAGACAAGTAGAAGTGGACAGTGCCAGTGCGCAAGTCACCGAGGAAACATGTAGCCGCCTTGAAGCAAAAGAAAGAGAAGCAGCCTCAGAAGGTTGTGGATTTGGAAGCTGAATAGGGCACTAAGGATATAGATGTTGAGGGAGTGGAGCCCATCACTAAATTGCCTAAATATATCCCTCCACGGAAAGGGAAGATGAAGGTCCCCAAGGACCCAAGCTCGGACAAATTCCTCATTCACACGCCCTTATTTCCAGAGAAAATAACTTTTGAAGGATGAGGCTTGCATGGGTTCCCCTATTAAAAATTGAGGATTGGGACCTAGCTGACCATGAGCAGTTCCCTCACCTCACGAAAAAAAATTAGATGAGGCACGTGTATTACTGAGACTCAGGTTTCACTAAGTTAGATACAGTTGAATGGATCCGCGGAGTGGAACAATCCAGGTTGTTGAAACTGTTGTGGGTTCCCTACTACCACTGCACTAATATGGGTGCTTATGGCTTGGCGCACCTATACCCATCATGTATTTGCTCATCCATAGGATCACACACTTGCTGCATGAGGGTTTGAATATGGCCAAGGAGTTTGGAAAAATGACAAGCAAGAGAAATTTGGTAGAGAAGATGAAGAAGAAGTTTGAGCTTATCAAGAAGTGTTCACTTGTATGGGCCTGATGCAGGTTCAGAGGTGATTTAGCCAAGCAAATACCAGTACTACTAGCCCTTTCAGCAAAAATCCACAAAGCGCGGATTGAGGTCTCACCCGAAGTAGTATGGGAGGCTGCTAGAACCAAATTTCCACACCGTGGGGATGTCTGATGAGCTTCTGGAGGTCTGTGGTTTAACCCTACACACACGTTGCTACGTACACTTGTTATTCCTTCGCAACCTGTGAGGCTGCTTCCACGCAGCCCTACTCAGGGTGCAACCCATATTATACCCAAGTTCCTTGCTATTTAATCTGTTATTACTTGATTACTTAACTTATTTATGTAAGGCTATTGATTATTACAGCATATCTAGGAATCATATCAATGCACACGATAAATAAAATAGTATAAATTTAAATAAGGCAGTCCACAAGTAGATACATAGAAATAGAAATCAACTTCTCTTTATTATTCTTCGATCAAGATTACAGAATCAACACTACCCTGTGCACTCAGCTACAGGGGTCTGCGCAGTCAAGTATGGACTCTTCTAGACCTCTACGCACTCAGCTGCAGATCCTCTTCCTACTACTACGACCCAATACCCATGGTCCACATACCATGGGTAGGCTGACATGACATTACATTACTTTACAATACTTAGGGCAGATAACCCTATGACTCATCTTATACTTCGCGCTCTGCGCCCGCAATTCACAGAGTCTTTACAATGCATTTGACCAAAACTTGGGCTTTGAGCCCCAAAAGATGTTATGGGGGGGTTCCATGCCCAACAAGCCCCCAACACAATCATCGTGACTCATCCCAAGTCACTCTGTTGGTGTGGCGATCTTGGCGTGGAGCCCCTCCAACTGGTCTCGTACTGCTCGGAGGTCCATGGCACACTGTTCTATGGTTTTCTGGACTTACTGCATGTGCTCTTCCGATGCTTCTTTGTGAGGATCAGCTACTTGCCTTAGTGCATAGAGTCCTTGCATCTATGTGAGATTTCCCTTAATATTTACTGTAACTGTGAAGGTCTTATCAATCCATAGCTAGACATGCGCTTTGAGAAGTGCCTCTTTCTGTCTTGTGGCATCCTCTTGCTCTTTTAGTGCCCTTGTTTGTTGCATCTTTTCCAGCTGTTGGGTGAGGATGACTGTCTACATAGTTCCCTTTACATTATCATACTGCTCCTAAAGCTTGCATGCCTCTGTTTCTAGGTGTTGTATGTTGGGGTCCTCTTGCAAGGATGCGAGGAATCAGGATGCCAAAATCTTGGTCCAACACACTGGTACAGTCCTACATTACCCGTCCAATTTCTTCCAATCCTTTTTGAATAGCGTTAACGCACCGTTGTCTAACTTCCATAGGAGTGGAAGGTTGTGACTTTAGCCATAGCTCGACAATATAGAGATTCAACTCCAGCTACAAATGTGTTGTTTCTTCATCTGCATTTCAAACTGCACTTGCTAGATAGTGGATCTACATCTCTGTTGGTAGGTCTATGGCGATGGATAACTCTGGGACTCACTAGCATGCTTCATCAACTGTCTGCACGATCTGCAAGTTTTGTGACATCAGTTCATCACGCTGCAAGCTGAGCTGTTCGATGTTGATATTTTGTTCACTCATCACCTGAATCGCACAACCCTCCATGGCCCAGAGCTCTAATTTTATGCCATCCTGCAGTTGGTACAATGTGTCTCGTGGAAGGGTGGCCAAATTGAGGCCAAGTCCCTTGATTCTGCCCAACGCAGCTTTTTCGATCTCATTCTCTGCTGTTAGTGCCCCTTCTAGTAGCACTATGGTGTTGGCCATCTTTGCACGTAGTAGCTGCTCTGTTGCTGATGTACTTGTTGCATTGTAGGTGGCTATGGTTCCTGCCTGTGGGGGCTACAAATGTAGTTCCTATAGCTGTGCCCTTAAGGCCCCCAACACAATCTACTGCTTTGACATTGCTTCTTGGAGTGCTTCCTTTATGACCTCATGAACTGTGTTGCCGATATCGTAGAGGTCGCCTTCTGTTAATGTGATCAAGTCGATGGCTAATTTGGAGGCCTTGACCTTTTTCCGTGCACCCGATTTTTTTGTGGTGCGCGGCCTTTTGAGTTGCGTGGAAGTTGTGCCTGAGTCTGCATCTTCCTCTGTACGGCCTGTGTCCTTCGCCCATTGTCCTGTAGACAATTCTTGGTCCTATTCTTCCTGCGTTGTTGTGGCCCTTGTTGTCTGTATTGTTGCTACTACTTCGGCAGCCTTTGTCCGCTCCGCGGTTTCCTTTGTTGCCTCACGGACTGTCGTTACCTCTACTACCGCTTTTCATTGCGCCTCTGCTTGACCAACTTTGTGATGTGTAAATTGGCCTCATCCTTTTGTTTCTATGCTGCTACTCTATCCAGCTCTGCTAGATCCGAGGCGCGCCACTCGGGAGGCCATGATTCCACCACTAAAAAAATTGTATCATCAGTGGCGATGAAGGGGAGCTTGGTCCACTATTGCACCAGATCCTTTTGCACCTTGATGTAAACATTATGCATGTCCACCTTGAAGTCTATGAAGCTACACACATTGTATTGAACTGTGGGGGACAGGCGTGGCCTCCTATTAATCCACATTCCGATGCTCGCCTCCATAAGCACCCGGAAGATCTTCGTGTCACGAATCCACATCATGTCCTTGGTAGCCTAGAGCGATGCATACTTGGTGGCCTCTTGTAATTCGCACTCAATGCTCGGGAACTAATTTGAAACTTTGTCTACCACGCTTGTCATGGAATTTGAATTCAATGGACTTTTTGAAATTACGAGTTGATCAATTAGTTTTATATTCATAATTCAAATGTGTTGTGCATATTTTAAATTTATGTATAGGAGATTATCGTTATGGAAACATAGTGGTTTCCACTCCAATTTAAGTTGATTAATTTTGATTAGATTTACTAATTTTAAATTGTATAATTTATTAATTTTGATTAGAATTATTAATTTTAAATTATACAATTTAATTATAAGGTGCATTCAAATTGTTTTGTCATAGTAATTTTTTTAATGTTTTTATAATTTTTTTACTAAGTATTAAATAAATTATGTATCTATTTCATATGGGAAAGTGGAAAGTACTTATGGACAAAAAAAAATATTTTTTTAATTTTCGATTAGTTTTTATTTATGTACATGTGTAATGTTAATCTAAAAAAGCATAAAGATAAGGACACGTTAGCAAAAATAAAAGAATTAAAAAATCAAATCACAAATTGATACAATTTACCTTATACAAGTAATAAGGTGGGGAGAAATTTATGTAACATAAAGATAGGTTAAATTGTATCAAGGTAAATTGTATTGATGATAGGTATGACATATTTAGTCGTTTAGCTTTGGTGATTGGGAGGAATGATTGTTATCCCACCCACCCCAATTCAATTTTATTACTGTAATGGCTTCAATCCACCGTATTGATTGGCCTTATCCCTTCAATATTTTAGGTTTAATATTCATAATAAATAGGAATTTGGGATATTCCGTATCCCTTTTGGAATTATCGTGGTTTTCCATGATGCAAGACTCTTATGCTAATTTGGACCTCAAGTGAAACTGATATTATTTTAACTATTGAGGAGTACATAAGGTCCCTAACGTAGAGGGATTTATCTTATGGTCAGCATGGAACAAGAAATCACATTGTAAATGGGTTGGAGGCATACCCTCTTACATAAGAAAGTATAGTTTCCTTGCATTGGACTTCATACTATAGAACCTATCAATTTGTACATTTGAATTGAAATTTCTTATATTAATGGAAAGAACATGTGTATAGAAAATTGTTATTTTGCACCTATTAATTCTACCTTTTATAAGAAAAACAACCTTGAGAAAAATTCTCCTTATAATACCCTTAAACAAGATATTTATATTCTAAAAAATGAAGGTAACATCATCCTATTATGAGATTTTAATGCTAGAGCTACAACTAATCAACCAATTTTGTTAAGACCCTAATATTTTATGGCTACATTGTAATGCACATACCCAATCCATTAAAGATTGATTAAGGATATGGGACATCAAAATCTCTCTTTTTCAATTCAAATCAAAACTCTTTTATGAGATCATCAACATATGCTAATTAAGTTTGCATCATTAAAATATGATCAATTGAATATTTTTACCCTTGGTGCCACATTAACATTAATATGCAATTACTATGTGGTTGATCATGTGGCACCCTAGGTCCATGTGTCATTATAATGGTAGTGTCATGGCAACACTAAGGCCACTTTTGGCCTTACATATCATCCATTAGCCTAAGGATCAATTATCTTACATTTAAGTAAAAAATTAATTAATAATGAATTAATGTATTTATGTTCATACAAATATATTAAGTTAATAATAACAATAAATACATTTAATTATCTCATCATCATTAAATTAAATATTTTTTTATGTGAACCATTAAAAATGTGGATGGTTTCATAGGGTTAGGCGAAATTTGAAATTTACCAATGTAGAACCCAAAACATCTAACTAGGACACAAAACATCTAACTAATGGTGGATGGAATCAAACTCTTAACTTTTCATTGAGCTCTATTAGTTCATTGTCCATAAGTGAAATTTGACATGCCACTTTTAGAAACTTCATTAAATTTTCCAAACAATCAATGGTATTAATGGTAGTTGGAAAAGTTTAACATGTAGTTGTTACAAACTTCATAAAATATGTCTAAACCTTAATTGTATTTTTTAGGCGAAGACAAAATTGAACATATCACTTTTAGAAACTTCATCAAATCCATTGAATCTTTAATGGTATTATTGGTATGTGACAAAATTTAATGTCACTTTTAGAGAATTCATTAATCCACCAAACCTTAATTGTATTGTCAACCATTTGCAAAATTAATATTTTTACCTATTAAAATCCCACAAATTCTTCTTATGAAATATATTTGTGCAAACTACATAATAAATCTAAGATAATTGGCATTAGACATTAAATACAATTATCTCTACTAAGAATGTAAGTCATACTCTACTATGATCTCATTATATACATAAGAATTTATAAATTTGAAGATTCAAAGTCAATTCCTAAGAAGAAGGAAAGTCTCGAAATTCTTTATACTCAAGTAAATAGATATAATTGCAAGGAGTTACTACACATCATAGTCTAAGGAAGTCTTGCTCCAAAATAGATAGGATTCAAATGTAAATAAGCATACTTATTGAGAGTTACTACTCACCATAATTGATGTATTTAAGCATATATATAGGTAAGAGTAAATTATAAAGTAAATATGCAAAGTTACCAAGGTTACTTCCCACCCAAATTTATACACTTTTTACATAAATTTAGGTAAGACGATTATGTAATTAATTTTTCTACTTCACACAACTTACCCCATAGAAGCTCTTGTAAGTTATAATTAATATGCACTAAATCAAACATAACCTAAGATATTTTCATGAATATAAATATATATGTGCCATAATCATATGAATAAATTTTCACTATAGAAATTAAACATTAGGATTTTTACTCTCCCTTGTTATTAACCAAATTTTCTACCACATTTAGAATGTCTCTATTAATTATACTATATCATAGGATATAGTAGATATTTGAGTCATGCATTAGTATATGATTACGGTAGCTATGCACTTATACTTCCATGGGCCTTATTGTGATTTATAGCTAGTAAGGTTTACTCCTCATACAAGCTCAATGGTATAGTTTATACCAGGCTTACTACTCATACAAGCTCAATGGTATAGTTTATACCAGACACGAATCTTACACATATAATTGTTGAGGCAAAGGAGGCATCACGGGAGAGATTTGTACACCATTGTATCACTATACCAAATTTGTATGATATTTTAAAATATGTGCCACATTTAGAATTTCCATTTAAGAAAAGACATAGATTTTCTATCTCTAATTTTGCAGACAAAATTCATAAAGTAAAGGAAAAATAATAACAAGTATCAAAGGCAACACTTATCTAATTTCAAGATTGAAAATAACTTGAAGGAGTCTTTTCATCCCAACTATAAGCTTATATGAACTACTTCTCTCTACAACTAGCCACTCCTCAACCATGTTATAATACCACAAGCAGAAACTATTAACAATTAGAGATTTGAGATCGATGAAGGTAAATATCCTTCACAAAATTAAAAAAAAAATAAGTAGAAAACTCTTCTTCTCATTGAGCTTAGGGTATCCAAAAATCTCATATGCCTCTCAACTAGCTAGCCTAGTAATGTATAAATCCCTTGACCACTCTACAATCCCTTGGAAATTTCCTTTCCCGTTGTGTATCATATTGATCTAACATGGGTAAATTTGTGACCCCACTATTTAACTAAGTTTCAAATCTCTTTGGTGAGAAATGGGCATGTAGTATTGAGTTTTAGAAAGCCAAACAAACCAACAATGTTCTAATCTATGATTGGCACTTTTATGGACATACCCAAAACTTTGTATAATTACTCAAAGAAATAAAGAGAACCTCCAACATGAAAAGGCCAACATTTTTCTAATGAAATCACCACTCCAGACCCCCCTTAGACCCCCTTGATGGTGATTAAACGGGAAGCATTGTAGCTTTGTCAGGAACAGGGATCCAACGTGACTAAAAGAAAAATACCTTTGAACAATCAGTAAGATATTCATGCTCCACACCCAACAATATCCCACTTGGCGACTGATTATATAAACTCCATCATTGCTTGAATTGCTAGATAATGAATCCAAATCAACTCGGTTGTTTCTCATCTTCACCATCATACTTGAAGACCAATTGAAACTGAAAAGAATCTCAGTTTCTCCCTGGTTACAAATTTTCTTAACATATTTGTAGCATTCTTGCTAGTGTGTATCTTTTCTAGCTTCAACTATCCATCTCCCAACATTGACCATATGAAATGGTACTTGAGATGTATATATTTAGTCTTGGAATGAAATACTGAGTTCTTTGCAAGATGAATGACACTTTGGTTATCATTGTATAGCGTACCCATCTCTTGCTTCTTTCCCAATTCATCCGTAAACCTTTGTAACCAGATCATTTCTTCACTAGCCTCTGTAGTAGCAACATACTTTTCTTTAGTTGTTGAAAGTGCAACAATGTCTTTTAATTTTGAAACCCAACTAACAATTTTTCACCTACAATAAACACATACCCTGTGGTACTCCTCTGGTCATCTTTATCATCTGCCATGTCTGCATCAACATATCCCTATAGAGAAATGTTTGAACCACCAAAGCATAATAATTTATTTGTGGTACCTCTCAAATACCTAAAAACCCACTTTACTTCCATCTATTGTTGTTTCCCTGGATTTTTCATATACCTGCTTACAACTCCCATTGCATGTGCAATATGAGGCCTTGTACATACCATTGCATACATTAAGCTTCCAAATGCTAATGCATATGGAAATTTACACATATAATCCATCTCTTCCTGAGTCTTGGGACACATCTCCTTGCTTGGTTTGAAATGAGTAGCCAAATATGTACTAACTAGTTTTGAATTCTGCATATTAAATCTTTTGTAGAATTGAGGCTTCTGTGATCCATAACAATTAGAAGAAGATTTTCGGCATAAATCACATTTAGAAAACCTTTGTCGACGCGTTTCGAACCAACTAGTGTGGTTCATCATCAGGACAAGTTAAGGAGTCAAATCATGGCCACACATTAAATAGGGAGAGCAAGGTTGACCATCAACGGCTAAATAGAAACTAGTCGTTGATGGTCAACCTTGTCAACCTAGCTGCTGGGAAGGTATGCTCTCCCTATTTAATGTGTGGCCGTGATCTGACTCCTCAACTTGTCCTGCCAATGAACCACACTAGTTGGTTCGAAATGCGTCAACAAAGGTTTTCTACATGTGGTTTACCTCGAAACTCTTCTTATAAATACTAAATCTTTCCAACACCTTTTCTATGTACTCACTCTAAGACAACATTAATTTTTTATTTTTCCTGTCTCTAGTTATTCTCATACCAAAGATTTTTTTTGCAACACCCAAATCCTTCATTGCAAATGAATTTGTTAATTTTCCTTTGAGCATATTTATTCCTTGCATGTTAGACCCTGCAATAAGCATGCCATCTACATACAATAACAATGTAATATAGCTGCCACAATTTTTCCTTTTAAGATAAACACAATTATCAGAGTGACATCTATTATAACCTTCTTCAGACATAAACCGTCAAAGTTTAGATACCACTACCTTAGAGCCTATTTTGACATCATATCTTTATGGTTGTTGGATATATATTTCTTCAACCAAACCCCCATGGAGAGAGGTTGGTTTTACATCTAACTGCACGAGATGCAAATCTTTTGTTGGCACTAGACTTAAAATAGTTCTGATTGAAGTCATTTTAACAATAGGAGAAAAAATTTCATCAAAGTTTATACCTTTCTTTTGTGCAAACCCCTTCACCAAAATTCTAGCCTAATACCTCTGTTTACTTCCATCTTCTTCCTTCAACCTATAAACCCATTTATTCTGCAATGTTGTTTTACCTGTAGAAAATTTGGCTAGTCCCAAGTCTGGTTATGCATCAAGGAGTCCATCTCTTCTTCCATGGATTGCTCCTACTTCTTCCTCGTTTCTACCTGCATTGCTTATTCATATCTTTCTAGTTCACCAAAATCAGTCAACAATACATAATATAATGAAGGAGGGTATCGTTTAGGGGATCTACTTTCCTAGTATATCTTCTAACAGCACTTTCAGGTGTTTGAGGTGTGTGTTGTTGTTGTTGTTTCTAATCATTATGTGTTTTAGGAACTATTACTTTTTCTATGATCTCATTAATTACTTTGTTTTCTTTGTTTTCTTTTTCTTGTTTCTTTCCTTGCATTTGATCCTTATACAAGGCCTTTTCATCGAATCTGACATATTTTCTCCTAATGATTTTATGATTTTCATACTCATGTAAGTGATAACCAAAATCATTTACACCATATCCAATAAAGGTACATTTCTTTTATTTTGCCTCTAGCTTTGTTCTATTTCCTTTATTGATGTGGACAAAGGTTTCACAACTAAGAGTTTTTAACAATGAGCAGTTTAACTTTTTACCTATCCATGCCTCCTCTGTAATACCACCATCCAAGGAACTTGAAGGCCCTCTATTTATTAGATAAACAACGGTATCTACAACATCTACCAAAAATTGTAAGGGAAATCTTACATGCAATCTCATGCACCTTGCATGGTCCATGATTTTCCTATCGATCGTTTCTGACACACCATTTTCCTGCGGCGTTTGTGGAGTTGTCATTTCTCTGTGCAATTCCATGCTCTAAACAATAGTTATTTGTTAGGCCCTTATAATACTAGTGATTCCCCCATTACTATTGTCATTATATCCCTTATTGTTATTATTGTGCCCCTATTGTCCCCATATTGTTATTAGTATACCCCATAGAAGCCCACTATGGTTATTTTTGTGCCCTTATGTTATTACTATTATGTCGGCTTAAATTATATTGTGACCCCTTAGACTACTATATATATAAGGGAGGTTTATCCATTTGTATCATCCAAGAATTGTTCATTTTTGTAATGTAAAGGAGGTTGCCCCCTCGAAGAGGCTTATTTCTAAGGCGTTCAGCTATCTTTTCTATCTTTTTGTGAGCTAGTTTCATAACATTATCAAACTATTTGGTGCATTATTCACCTCCATTATCTTAATCTAGGACACTTCAACTTCTTTCCTGGCTCATTCTCAACCAAAGTTTTACATTTCTTGAAAGTATCAAATACATCATATTTATGTTGAATACAATAAATCCAGGATTTCCTAGTTGCATCATCAATAATAGGGTTTCAAAATTTCAACCAATGAAGAGGTAAAATAACTAGAAAATATTATAATATGGAGTCAGATATTCAAATAAAATGAATTAAAAAAAAATAAAATCATTACCTAGGGTGAATTAGGACAGAAAAAAGCGAAAAATCCATTAGGCTAGAATGAACATAGTCCTTCCACCTCCAATTGCTTTGGCAATCTTATTCTTCTGAAAATTCACCAAATCAAGAATTCTGGTTAAACATGAAAACTAAACTCATAGCTAGAAGCAAATGTTCTCCTTTGGAAGTTGTACAGATCATCCTTGTCCATTAGAGGAGTAAAAATATAGCAAAAGTAAAAAATATCTAAAGGATGCATGAAAAAAAATAGGCCCATAAAAGCATAAGTACACTCGCTCTATGATCTTTAATATTAAGGTATACGAGACACCCCGAGCCACATTTCCAACCAAAGTTTCAATATTTCAACCGATGAAGAGGTAAAAGAACATGAAAATATCATACGATGGAGTATGATATTCATCCTATGATTCCAATACAACCAACCTAGATCCATCTTAACTCTAGATCTATCAAGCGTCGAGAGGGATCAAATCTCTCGAGGTGCAACCCTCTTTTTTTACTGCAAAACTTGAGGAAAGGTTTTCACCTCAATAGATTTGATCCCTCTCAGTGCTTGATAGTTTCAAAGTTAAGATGGATCTAGGCTAGTTTTAATCGTGTGTAGCCAAGGAAAATCTATCAAACATATCTTAATTTTATCAATAATATGTAAATGCATCTAATATTAATATTATCATTTTAAATATGCTAAATATGTCTAAATACATCTAATACTAATATTATCATTAAAAATATGCTAAATATGTCTAAGATTTATCTAGTGATTTCAATTTTAAATTTTCTTAGTTACCCCAGTTAGTTGAGATGATAAATATTGTTAATAACTTTAATGATGAAATGAGAATTTTGAATGCAAAATGACAATGTAATAGTGTTTAATGATAGAAAATGTCAATAATAAGAAGGTAGTCAATTACAAATAGTCTTCATTGTAATCAATCTCAAACTATTTTCTTCCACTATTCTTATTGTCACCCTTTTTAGTTTTGTCATCTTTTCATATCGATTATATGAAAAGGACATTCTAATCGAAAACCATTTATATATTTAGCTCGAGCTATTGTATTAAACATCATACCTTGTCTCTATTTCTCTCCAATATTAATAGGTTGAATTACTATAACAAAAAAGTTAATGTATATTGTCAATAATTATTTTTGCTTACACTGAAATCAATGCACATTGTTAATCCAATCACTTTAAATTTAATGTACCATCATGCATCCAATTATATCAAATGAGAAATCAACATCTACACTGGAATCATTGCATCTAATTCAAGTAATGAAATATGATTAGAAAACAACATCTACATTGAAATCAATACATATAATGCAAGTAGGAAAATAGGATTAGAAATCAACATCTACACTCAAATCAATGCATCTAATGCAATTAAGAAAATAATATTAGAAACCAACATCTACACTGAATTCAATGCATCTGGTGCAAGCAATCAAATAGGATTATAAATCACCATCTACACGGAAATCAATGCATTTAGTGAAAGAAATCAAATAGCATTAGAAATCATCTACATTGAAATCAATGCATATAGTCCAAGCAATCAAATACAATTAGAGATCAACGTCTACGTTGAAATTAATGCATCTAGCTTAAGCAGTAAAATAAGATTAGAAATCACCATATACACTCAAATCAGTGGATTTAGTGCAAGAAATCAAATAGGATTAGAAATAATCTACATTGAAATCAACGCATCTAGTGCAAGTTATAAAATATCATTAGAAATTGACATATACACTAAAATCAATGCATCTAGTGCAAAAAATCTTCTTCCCGCTCCCACCCCTCCATCTATATCTATATCTCCCTCCATCTCTCCATCTTTTTCTCTCTATCTTAGCCTCGCAAATTCACATGCGCTCTCACTCCATATCTATCAAACTCTCTATCCCTCTCTCCCTGTCTCCATCTCTCTCTTCTTCCCTCTCTTCATCTTACATCTATAACTATATCTCCCTCTGTCTCTCTATATCACACCCAAAACATACAATCTCTTTCTCCAATTATATATATATATATATATATATATATATATATATATATATATATATCACTTCCCCCTCCTCTCTCTCTCTCTCTTTCTCTCCGTATTTCTTTTTGTCTCTCTTCCCCTTCTTTCCATCTCCCTAGATTCTATCTCTCTTCCCTCTTGTTGTCCTCTCTCCCTCTCTCTCCATCTTCCTAATCACTCCCTCCCTCTCTCTCCACCTTTCTCTCTCTATGTCCTTCTTCTTACCTCCATATCTCTCCCCCTCCATTTCCATCTCTCTTTCCCTACCTCTCTCCACTCTCTCACATCCTCTATGACTCGTCCTTCTTCTCTCTCCCTTTCTCTCCCACTTCTCTCTGTATATGTCTCTTCACCCTCTAACTCTGTTATTATATGCCTCTCTCTTTCCTTCTCTCCCCCCTTTTCTCCATCTCTCCTTCTTTGTCTCATTATCTCACCCCAAACATAAACACTCTCCTTCCATCTCTCCCTTGTCACTCCCTCTCTCTCTCTCCACTTCTCGCTCTCTCTGTCTTTCTTATTCCCTCCCTCTCTCCCCCTCCAACTCCATCCTTCTATCCCTCCCTCTCTCCTCTTCTCTCTCAAGTCCTCTCTATCCCTCTATGAGACTAGATAAAAGCATTGAAATGGTGTCCATGGCATTAAGGGATCACCATACATGTTTTTAAGGTAAATATTCTAGTTCTTCAATTGAACCATATTATTTTCTTTAGTCTTAGGAATTGGAGTTTTGTTTCAAAATTTTATAGGGCTAGACATAGAAAGGTGAATGAGTTGGTATTTCTTTTTTTTTATATAGAATTTTTTCTTTCTTTTTAACGCGATCTTTGTACTTTTTTATCTTATCAAGTTTTAATATTTTACTAGGAGCATCACTAATCACTTTGCTAGAAATTTTACAAGCATTATCATACTACTCTACAATTTTACAATCATTATTTTAAGCAATGTAAGGCCTGGTGTTGTAGTATATGCAGAGAATCATGGAGGAAGCTTTAACTAATCTAAAATTAATCTATAACATATAACTTCAAGAGTAAAATAAATACTCCCTACCCTACCCTCTTGATTAAAGGAAGTCTTTCCTTGATCCAAAACATGACAATGAATAGGTATCTTATGTATAAGAATTTGTATGCAACATGGATGCCAAGAGGATTCTTAAATTGCTTCTAACTCTGTAAAAAAACAAAACTAGACCTTCAACTCAATGAGGGTGGAATAAAGAATCCTAATTGTTGTACCATTGGGGAATAAAGGGGGAGATCATCTTGGGAAATGTAGATAGTATTAAAAAATATTATTACTTCAAAGTTTATGAAGAAGTTGTGAGGAAATAAAAAGATAGAGAGAAAAGGGAATCTATGATATTATAAGGAGTTGATCAACGCCAACCTTGAAAATAAAATTTATTGTTATGTCTTAACTAATGTTAATAAGAAAACAAATATTTCGAGATAAGAAATAATTCTCATGAGTTTAGTAATGAAACCAAGAGTTGGTCAATTTTGAAAATGTCATGGGATGAAAGAGTTTATTGTCAATGCAATCCTAGGAGTGTTCAAGATGGAAAGCACTTTCTTTTAGAGTGTTTGTCTTAAAATCACATTGAATCTAATTTGACAAATATTCATTACACCACCAACCTTCTTATCATCTTTTTATGTTATAAAAACTTTGATGATTTAGGAACTCTTATCTCACTTATTTTTAGTGGAGAAATAAAATGCTAAAGAACTATGATTAATCAACTCTTACCTACTTAAGATATAGTAGATCATATAGGTCTTAGTAGACATTAACAAATCATCATCATTATTTATATATGATGCTTAATAAACAACCCAGTAATGATAACATAAGGATGTAATAAAACTATGATAAAAATTTTCAATATTACCCTTCTAAATTAATGAATGTAAAGCCCTATTTAAATCTTTTAATAAGAGATCATTTTATTTTAATGATAACATAGGAGTATAGTAAAATTATGATAAATAATTTCAATATTACCCTTCTAAAATCCCTATTTAAATCTTTTAATAAAAGATCATTTTATTTTATTTTTAAATGATATTGATATAATAATTTAACATTGATAAAATTACAATAAACAATTTATTTAATAAAAAAGTGTTCCTATTTACCAGGTAGACTTAAAATATTTTAAAATTCTATATTATAAATTTAAAATATATTTTAAAATTTTATATTATAAACTTAAAATATTCAAAATAAAGAAACTTTTATTTAATATTTCTAGTAATTTTTAAGAATAATTTTTTTTTAACTATTAAAACATATCAAATCAAATATATCAATTTGAATGTTTTTTATTAAATCTTTAATTGTAAAATACAAGACTATATTTTCTCGAATACATGTTACTCTATAAAGAAATATGGTCCCAAATATTTGTTTGGGAATTTTCAAAACTATGGATCTATGCATATGAAGGATTGTTTATTTAAAATTTGTAGGGATATTATTTAACTAAATAAATAATGATGATATTTATGAATATTGATTAAATTTAAAATAAATTTGTATTTTTGTTTTTTAATATTTAAAATGTTATTTTTTTATTAAAAAGTAGCATGAAGACGATTATTATAAAATTGTAGAGAAGATTGAAAATATAGAAATCGTAATAAATATTTTGAAATTAAAATAGAATTGGGATATTTGTTGTTTACGAATTTATAT
Organism: Pinus taeda; assembly: GCA_000404065.3. NCBI lineage: Eukaryota > Viridiplantae > Streptophyta > Pinopsida > Pinales > Pinaceae > Pinus > Pinus taeda. The sequence continues at coordinate 161,049 of APFE030460597.1, forward strand.
ATTAAAACTATTTGGTGTCAATAGAAATGACATATTTTCTTTTTACATAATTTTATAAATATACATATTCTCTAATATCATGTTTTGCAAATTGTCTGATATTTAATTTTAGTGTAAATTAAAAAAAATAATAATAATAAATTATTTTCATTTCAACCATAGATATTTTTCAGTTTTTATTTCTACTTATAATTTCTAATATTTCGTGTTCTCTATTTTTTTATCACACCACCATATTGATACAATAACATTTTTATGTAATTATAAAAATGCTTAAAAATAATACTCTCCATTATATTGAAAATAATCATAAATATTTTATGAAATTTTAGATTTACATCTAAATCCAAATTAATATTAATATTCAAATACTTAAACAACAAGGGACCCACTGCCGTGGCTGTAGTTCCTGCCGAGGTCTGCCACAATAAATAGCAAGCAACAAGTGGTCTTCATGCTAGTGAGACATAGGATGAGGCGGAAGTGTGCCGTGAGTCGGACGCGAAAGCAGTTTGTGCATCTGACCCAGCAAGCACTGGTTCAGTTCTCCCATAGCATTAATCCAGCTATCCAGGTTGAATCGAGTGCCCAAGTTTGAGAGACGAATGTTAAGGTTTTATTTTTCATAATTGAAAGTTGGAAAAGTTTTATGTAGTAATTGAAATGTTTAGATTAGAGTATTGTTTATGTAAACATTTTATGTTAATAAAAGTATTCTGTTTCATTCTATTGAAATGTTTATATTGAGATTTAAGTTTTACAGGTTTTTAATATATGATTTTTTAAATAGCATGAGAAGAAAAGACAAATTGTATATTTGTAAAAATATAATATAAAAGAATTAAGTAATTCAAGTTTATTAATTAACGAATCGGTATTAACTAGAATTTGTGATATGACTAGGATGGATTCAATTCAATATTATATCGAGAGACATCAAATTTTTTTTTTAGTTTTAAATATACTACATCCTTAACCATTAAAGCAGCGTATAATTATTTTAACACATAAATTAATTAATTAATTACTATAAAAAATGCAAAAGAAATATAATATTTCAAGTAAGGTTATGGTATATATATTAGATAACTAACAGTGTTGTTAAAGAAAAGATTTCAAAATCACACTAAAAAGTACGCCTAAATTAATATGAAATGGATCGATCGCTATAGTCCCATTATTGTACTAATGTTTTTCAAAACGATTTTGAAAAGTGGTGAGGTATATAAGAGCTAGTGTGAAGTAGAAACCAAAAATACATAGCGTGAGAGCCTCTCTAGTTTATTTAGTTACATACATAGCATACACGCCATATTTATATTTTCTTCTTTATAGCTTATCCATCACTTAAAATTGTTGCCCGTCATGACATAGCCTGTCCACATAACCAGTAAAACAATAATGAATTAAATTCATCATTCACACGGGCATTGAATAACATTAGCATGAATGAATGAAAAAATTTACAGAGTGAACCACTGCTTACTGGACTTAATCACACGACTTAATTATACTCGTCAATATTTAGTAGCATTGATATTAAGAGTCATATAAATAAATTAATAAATATATACCCATATAAATAATAATTGAAATAAGATATAAGTAGGGTAAAATAGTATTATAGTAAAAAAGGTTCAAGAACATTTTGAGATATAAATCTACATCTGAATTTATTTATTTAAATAAAATAATACCCATATAAATAATAATTGAAATAAGATATAAGTAGGGTAAAATAGTATTACAATAAAAAAGGTGAGAGAACATTTTGAGATATAAATCTACATCTAAATTTATTTATTTAAATAAAATAATAAATGCATAACCATATAATTAATAATATATTAATTTTATTTATTTATTTATTTCATTTATTTAATAAAATAATAAATGTATACCCATATAAATAATAATTGAAATAAGATATAAGTAGGGTCAAATAGTATTATAGTAAAAAAGGTGAGAGAACATTTTGAGATATAAATCTACATTTGAATTTATTTATTTAAATAAAATAATAAATGCATAACCATATAATTAATAATATATTAATTTTATTTATTTATTTATTTCATTTATTTAATAAAATAATAAATGTATACCCATATAAATAATAATTGAAATAAGATATAAGTAGGGTAAAATGGTATTATAGTAAAAAAGGTTAGAGAACATTTTGAGTAACATGTGCGGCATGCATGCACCATGTGCCCACTCTACTTGGAGTCCATATCATGCTGCGTGGAGTCTATAGCATGCTATTATACTCCCTCTTGGAAGTGCACCAACAACTTTTTTGTTTCAAGTGGCACGTAATGAAATTTGGTAAATATGATGAACTTATTCCTCTAGGAAGTGCACCAGCAACTTTTTTGTTTCAAGTGGCACCTAACAAAATTCGTTAACTTTTTTGTTTCAAGTGGCACCTAACAAAACTAGTTAAATATGATGAATTTATTTGTTTATAAATTTGTCGCCCTGTACGCTCAGATTTTCTCCCATAATTTTCATTCAAGTTTGCTTCACTGGTAAAATCTTCTAAAGCATTGTTGTATTGAAAGGTTTCCTCTATACTTAGTAGGTACTTTGGAAAATCTTCCAAGGCATTGTTGTATTGAAAGGAGATAACTCCAATCCCACTTTCGATATAGATATAACTAAAATGTAGACTGAGATTTTTGGTTCTTTTGAATTCTCTTCTTGATTTGATTTGATTAAGGGTTTTCTTCATAATTTCCATTCTCCCCTTTTGCAGCAGACGACACCCACTTGCTCACCTAACTAGTGAGAGGATTTTCGTTAGATTTTCATTACCATACCTGGACTTGAAGGTAAAGTTCTTTCTTTCTTTTCCCTGGGGATTTGTATTTGGAATAAGGTAAACTTTCCTTTCATACTTGGACTTGAAGGTAAAGCTCCTTCTTTCTTTTGCCTCAAGATTTGTATTTGGAATAAGGTAAAATTTCCTTTCATTAGATTTTCATTTCTGAATACTAAAGTGACATTGCAGAATGGATGATTGATCTTATCATAGGCATTAAAAAATTTCTTGATCATTGTAGTTTTTGCATTATCCAGCTATGCATAGAGAGGGCCTCAAACAATGATGTCTTTCGTGGCATAAGCTGGTAAGAAAAATATACTAAATGTATTTGTAAGAACATGGGAAAACGTTTTCACATGTCACCCTGAGTGAGTCAGTTTACTAGAATTTGCAGTAAGCTATAAACATATTAAGAAATTTTAGTATGTAAAATAGCATAACGGCTTCGCTATGGGTAGGAAAGCAACAATTACACTCATGAAGGTTGCAACAATTCATTACAGTAAGGGAAAAAGGTAATACTTCTTTACAAGAAGAGGAGTGAGGGAAATAAGTACTTTGTTACAGAGAAGGAATATTGTGATAAAGACTTGAATTGATCTTTGTATCTCACTCCCTAACAACTAACTCCCTCATACCTGTAAATCCAATTGACTTGCGCCAACTTTTCACTGGTATGTGTTTGTCTTTGTCTCAATTTTTTGCTTTTCTATGTTTTTCATTATCTTTTTCTTGCTTTATCTTTTGCTTTTATGTGCTTGTTGTCTAAGTTTGCATGTATTTATTCATAATTATCTAAATTTTGCATGTATTTATTCAGAATTATATATCTAATTTCTTTGAATCAATGAATTATATCTACTGACAAGAAGGAAAATATATGAATTATGGCCAACTTACTGAATTCTTCTCCACTGTCTTTGAATCATACATGAATTATGGCCAACTTACTGAATTCTTCTCCACTGTCTTTGAATCATTCAATTATTGTAGAAATGCATTATATGTACACACTACAAGAAAAATATAAATGCATTATATGTACAAACTACAAGAAAAATATATGCCTAATTTACTTATCAATTTCTCTTTCAAAATTTATGAACTGTGCTAACTTACCATTTTTTCTTTTGTGAAAGAGTTTGATAGGGTCTTATTTCTTCTCTGCTACAAGCTCATTTCTTCTTCGGAGCAGTCGCTCTTTGTTGTAGGGTTATTTCTTCCATTCTTTGGTACAAGGTTATTCTGTTCTTTACTTTGTTGCAATCCCTGCTTTCTTTCATTCTTTGGTATAAGGTCGTTACGTTCTTTACTTTTTTTCACTCCTATTGAACTGTCAAACTTGTTGGGGATTTTTCTGGTAAAATTCAAAAAACAATAATAAAAATTCACACACACAGACAATGCTCTGTTTTCTTTTTCCCAGGATCTTAGCACATGGAAGCTTTTTAACAAATTGCTAAGAACAGTGTATTAAACACACATAAAAGGATTTGTATTCATCAAAGATAGGATGAATTCATCCTCTTTCACTCAGAGGGATTCACCAAAACAAAAAATTTCACTGCTGTGTAAAAAAAATTACATATGAATTTTGCTCAGGCTGCTAGGTGCCTTCATTTGCATATTCAGAACATTTTCACCCGCACTGGTGTGCCTCACTTTGATTACATACATTTAACAAAGAAAATTACATATATATATGACTACAGAAGAAGTTACTTACATCGCCATACTTCCGTAAAAGAAAGATAGTAAAAATTAAATGGTCTTACTGGCTTTCATTGGTGCCCATACTCCAGCTAAATTAAAAGTGATAAAATTAAAAACTTCATCAAAAACTTACCAACCCTGAGTAAATTTGCATTTACTTGCATTTACTAATTTACTGACATAAACGGCGGTAAAGAAACTTTTACTTCACGTTGAATTCATTTGCAGTCTTTTACTTCAACCATTGTTCAATTTGACTTTGCTATCGGTTCCGAGCTTTATCGCATGGCACACATATATGCAAAAGTTGTGCACCCATGGTTTCCCCGATTTGCAAAATCCCAATCACAATCTCTGTCGATACCTCTGATACAACATATTTTAACATATGCCTAAAATGCATAAAAAAAAACATAAAACGAACCACTGTCGGAACTGAAATAACTTTAAACAAAATGTTGAATACCCATCGGGTCCGGGATATCGGGTCGCAACTTATTTCATGGTAAAGGCTGCCCATTTGGTTTCCGCCGATAGCGATATCGGTGATTGCTTATCGCAAATAACAAAACAAAACTTTATAATGCCCGTTGCCATTTCATCGAAGTCTTCATCGTTGAAGTCGCTGGGATCGCTTATCGCTGGAGTGCAGCTGAAATTACATTTCAACGCTCCCCTTTAATTTCAACTGTTGGGCATTCAATCATACCCAAACATTTCCTCAAAAATTCAAAGCTTTTCTGATCTAATGGCTTTGTCAAAATGTCTGCAACCTGTTCTTGAGTCCTGCAATGTTCTAGGACAATTTCTCCATTGTTCACCAATTCTCTGATGTAGTGAAACCTTGTATCAATGTGTTTCGTTGTCTTATGAAACACTGAATTCTTTGATAATGCAATAGCTGAGCTATTGTCACAAAAAACCACTGTCGCTTTTCCCTGCTCTTGGCCTAAGCTTCTCAACATCCTTCTCATCCAAACTACCTGGCATGCTGCTACTGTAGTTGCCACATATTCAGCCTCTGCTGTAGACAATGCTACAATGGACTGCTTCTTAGAAGCCCATGAAATGGCTCCTGAACCCATGTGAAAAACATAACCGGAAGTGCTCTTCCGATCATCTACACTTCCAGCCCAATCACTATCAGTGTAGCCAACTAAATCTGAATGTTTTGAGACATTATATAAGATGCCAAAATTTTTAGTTCCTTTAACATACCTCATAATTCTTTTTGCTGCTTGCCAATGTGCTTCTTTTGGCCTTTCCATGAATCTGGAAATTAAACTAACAGCAAACATTATATCTGGCCTAGTTGCTCTTAAATACATGAGGCTGCCAACTATGCTTTTATATAAACTAGGATCAAAATCCTTGATGTTGTCCTCTTTGCTGAGTTTTAATCCCATCACTGTGGGAGTGATCGCTGCCTTGCACTCTTGTAGATTAAATATGACCAATACTTCATTTACATATCTCGCTTGAGAGATAAAAATTCCATTTTCATTTTGATCTACTTCTATGCCTAAGAAGTATCTCAGCAAACCCATGTCATTCATTTCAAATTCTTCTTTCATGACTGATTTGAAATTTTTAATGAGGTAATCATCATTACCTGTAAAAATCACATCATCAACATATAACACAACAATTAAAATCTTACCACCTTTTTCTTTGATGTAGACGGTAGGTTCTCCCTCACATTTGTCAAACTCATTTTCTAGTAGATAGAAATCTATTCTACTGTACCACGCTCTTGGCGATTGCTTCAGCCCATAAAGAGCTTTCTTCAATCTGCATACTTTGTGTTCTTGGCCTTTCTTCCCATAGCCTAAAGGCTGTTCAATATAGACCTCCTCCTTTAACACTCCATTTAGGAATGCTGACTTCATGTCCATTTGGTAATCTTTCCACTTGTTTTGTGCTGCTATGGACAGCACTGCTCTCACGGTTTCCATTCTTGCAACCGGTGCGAAAGTTTCCTCATAATCTCTCCCATACTGCTGCTTGTACCCTTTGACAACCAGCCTTACCTTGTGTCTTTCTATCTTGCCTTCAGCATTGCACTTGGTCTTATAGACCCATTTAACTCCAATGACTTCTTTACCTTTTGGTAACTCAACCGAATCCCATGTTTTATTTCTCTCTATGGCATTCATTTCCTCATCCATAGCTTCTATCCATTTCTTATCCTTAATAGCATCTTCGAAATGAATAGGGTCATCAACATGACAATACAAGGCAAATAAGGAATTCATTCCTTCATCATAAATGTCACTTAAATTTCTAAACTTCTTACCTCTTTCATTCGGTGTGCAAGTGCTTGAAGATGCACTTGAACTTCTACTTTGAGGTGTGCTTGGAGAAGCACTTTCATTTCTCCTTAAGGGTGTTCCTTGCTGTCCTAGTGTTGGCACTGCTGTTTGCGGAAGTGTTTCAGCCATCTCATCATCATCTTCATCATGAGACAAACAGTTTTTAACATTCATTGTTTTCTTTATGCTTCCATCCCAAGCTTCCTCCTCAATAAATTGAACATCTCTGCTCACAAAAAAATTCTTGGTAGATGGGATATACAATCTGTAAGCTTTGGATTCCTCACTATATCCAATGAAGAGACATTTCTCCCCTTTGCTGTCCAACTTCCTCCTTAGCTGATCTGGAATGTGTGCATAAGCCACACATCCAAAAACTTTCATGTGGGTGACTCCTTGCTTTCTCCCACTCCATGCTTCTTCAGGCACTTTGTTCATCACATATTTTGTAGGACACCTGTTCAAAATATATGCTGCACAATTTAAAGCTTCAGCCCAATAATCATTTGGAAAATGCTTTGCCTTCAACATGCTCCTCGCCATATCCATGATGGTCCTGTTTTTCCTTTCAGCAACTCCATTTTGTTGTGGGGTGTACCTTGCTGTAAATTGCTTGTGAATTCCATTTTCTCTACAAAATCGTAGGAATTCCTTGGAGATATACTCACCTCCTCTATCAGTTCTCAAAACTTTAATGTGCAACCCGCTTTGGTTTTCTACAAGTGCCTTGAAATTTCGGAATTTCTCAAACACTTCACTTTTGTTCTTCAGGAAATAAACCCAAGTTTTTCTTGTAAAATCATCAATGAATGTTAGAAAATATTGGTTGACTACTAGTGATGGGGTTTTCATCGGTCCACATACATCTGAGTGGACAATCTCTAAGGGTGCTTTTGCCCTTATGCTTTTCCCTGATGGAAAACTTTCTCTGTGTTGTTTCCCCAATATGCAACCTTCACAAAGGTTGTCTGGTTTCTCTATCAATGGTAAACCTCTTACCATTCCTTTTCTGCTCAACAAATTAAGACCTCCAAAGTTGAGATGTCCAAATCTCAAGTGCCACAACCAATTTTCATCCTTAGGCACACTTTGGAAAGCCTCTTGGGTAACTGCTGCAATTACCTCTTTGTTTTTCAAGTCTGCCCTTATTCTAAGAGGGAACATCCTGTTCCTCGTCATCTTCACTTCAGCAATGCATCTTTTGCTGGGTGATATATCCATGATGGTGCATACATCATTCTTAAAGAAAACATTGTACCCCTTATGGACAAGCTGTCCAATACTCAAGATGTTACATCTCATTCCAGGGACATAGTAGACATCTGCTATGGTTTTCTTTTCACCCTTCTTTGTAAATATTTTGACTTCTTCTTTTCCCATAACAGAGATTTTGCTATCAGTCCCAAGTGTGACTTGTGACTTCACACCTTGATCTAAAGCAGAAAATAAAGCTAGGTTTCCTGTCATATGGTTGCTGCAACCGGAGTCTAGAAACCATATATCTTCACTATTCGTTTCAACCATGTTACAAGCTAATAAAATATTATTTTGGCTTGTATTTTCTCTAGTGATATTTGCACTGGAACTATTACTCATATCATGCTGCTTTTTCTTACACTCATTGGCATAATGCCCATATTTTTTACAATAATAACATTGGACTTGGATTTTTCATTCCTCTGTCCTTAAGCATGATGTTTTCCTCTCTGTTGGCTGCTGCCTTGGCCTTGGTTCTGATCTGAATTGCTGCCTCTTCCTTGAGCATTTGCTGGACTGTTCCTTCCACCTCTGTTCTGGCTTCTGCCTCTTCCTCTCTTGTTTCCTTTGCCTTGACCTCTTCCTCTTCCGAAGGACATCTGGGTCTTGAAGGCTTGCTCTAGAGATGAGTTTTCATTTCTACTCAACCTCTGTTCATGTGTTATCAGTGATGCATGAAGTTCATCAACTGAAAAGTTTGAGACATTCTTTGTCTCTTCTATGGTGGTGACAATAGCATCAAACTTTGAGGGTAAGACCCTCAATATTTTCTCCACAATCCTCCTTTCTTCAATGGTTTCTCCATGAGTGCTCATTTGTGTGACCAAACCAATTACATGTGTGAAGAATGAGTCAATATTGTCTGACTCTTTCATGAACAGATTCTCAAAATCTCTCCTCAGCAACTGTAGTTTTGCTGTCCTCACTTTCTCCATGCCTTGGTAGGCTGTCTTGAGAGTTTGTCATGCTTCTTTGGATGTGTTAGCTCCTGCTATCCTTGGAAACACACTCTTGTCTAATGCTTGATACAAAAATACAAGGGCTTTTGAATCCTTCTTCCTATTGCTCTTCAATAGGTCTTTCTCTGCCTGAGTTAATTTGTTAAACTCATTCTCATTTGCTGGTTCTTCAAAATTATCTTCAACAAGTTCCCATAAATCTTGACAGGCAAACAGGGCCTTCATGGTTATTGCCCAATAGTCATAGTTTGTCCCATTGAACTGTGGGAATTGAGGGTTAAACAATCCCATACTAGTGCTTGTGCTAGCCATTCCTTGCATTCTCAGCTATGCATCTAAATCCTTGACTGTGTATTTAAAATATTGACTGTTATTTCAGTAGTAACACAAAACTGGTCTGAGAGATACCTGGATTCTTTTGCTGAGTCTTCACTTTGCTGGAGAAGGTGCTGCAACAAAAAATCCTTCCTACAGCTTCTTTGAATGTCTTCAAAGAGCCTAAACTAGCTCTGATATCACTGTTGGGGATTTTTCTAGGAAAATCCCAAAAACAATAATAAAAATTCACACACAGAGACAATGCTCTATTTTCTTTTTCCCAGGATCTTAGCACATGGAAGCTTTTTAACAAATTGCTGAGAACAGTGTATTAAACACACATAAAAGGATTTGTATTCATCAAAGATAAACTGATACAAAATTCATCCTCTTTCACTCAGAGGGATTCACCAAAACAAAAAATTTCACTGCTGTGTAAAAAAAATTACATATGAATTTTGCTCACGCTGCTGCGTGCCTTCATTTGCATATTCACCCGCACTGTTGTGCCTCACTTTGATTACATACATTTAACAAAGAAAATTACATATATATGACTACAGAAGAAGTTACTTACATCGCCATACTTCCGTAAAAGAAAGACAGTAAAAATTAAATGGTCTTACTGGCTTTTACTGGTGCCCATACTCCCACTGAATTAAAAATGATAAAATTAAAAACTTCATCAAAAACTTACCAACCCTCAGTAAATTTGCATTTACTTTCATTTACTAATTTACTGACATAAACGGAGGTAAAGAAACTATTACTTCACGTTGAATTCATTTGCAGGCTTTTACTTCAACCATTGTTCAATTTGACTTTGGAAACCTATCGGGTCCGAGCTTTATTGCATGGCACACATATATGCAAAAGTTGTGCACCCATGGTTTCCCCGATTTCCGAAATCCCGATCACAATCTCTGTCGATACCTCCGATACAACATATTTTAACATATGCCTAAAATGCATAAAAAAAACATAAAACGAACCACTGCCGTAACTGAAATAACTTTAAACAAAATGTTGAATACCCATCGGGTTCGGGATATCGAGTCACAACTTATCTCATGGTAAAGGCTGTCCATTTGGTTTCTGCCGATAACGATATGCCGATAGCGATATCAGTGATTGCTCATCGCAAATAACAAAACAAAACTTTATAATGCCTGCTGCCATTTCACCGAAGTCTTCATCGCTGAAGTCTCTGGGATCGCTTATCGCTGGAGTGCAGTTGAAATTACATTTCAACAAAACTATAATAGCTCGTTGACTTTGGTGAAATCAATCTCTCTGGAGGTCCCGAAAATGCCATCCTCCACCTTGGGCTTCTCCTTCTATATTCAAACCATACTGTCTTTTTATCAATTAAGTTTCCCATACTAAAATATATTTGAAATCATGCCGGTATTAAATCTTACTACTTTTCCTTGTATTCGTGCAAATAACAGATCCATGAATAAAAATAGATCTTTGCACAAAGTCACACTAGTTTTATGAGTTTCAAGGGGTAAATTTCAATTCACGTGGTAATTTATTTCATTTAAACCAAAAAAGGAACACGCAAGGGTTTGATTTTGTGACATAGGGCATGTAATTACACTCAAATAAAAATTCAAGTAAATTACTCTGATTAACCTGACTGAGTAGCAGCTACATTATAATAGAAACAATAATAATACTAAACCATACCATGGTTTCACTTCTAATCTCTGTCATCGAGATAAAATGACACATCAGTAACCCTCTCTTCCTTAGTTGAAAACCATCCCAACAAGGGTGACCTACACACCCAAAAAAACACATTCAGGCAATTTTTCCCATAATAGAAGACCTAAAAGTTCAACATTCTTACATTGTTGACATCCACCCCATCTATTGTAAAATTCAAATTCTCATCGGAGAGCTTCTGGGTTGCCTGGCTTATCGGTTTTACTGTCAATGGAAGAAGCCCAGTGACGGTCCCGCTTTTCTAGAAAACAATCCAAATTCATCGGGCTCTTAAAAATGCCAAAACACGCGGGGATTAAAAACCCTAAAATAGCGGAACTTGACAGAGGAAAACCACTTACCCTGACAGACGAAAAACCACCTTCGTTAACTTGGGTGGCCTGAGAGGGCATAAAGTCGCCTCTGGAGAATAGAGAGCCTCCATCGGATTGACTTTGCATGCCAAACATCTTTAATCTCTACTCTGTCACTCCCCACGGAGAAAAAGAAGAAATTTACAATGTAAAATAATAACAGGAACAACTGATATCAAATGTCTTTCAGATGATAATAGTGGTTTGCCGCTACCGAATCTTAATTGATATTGGGGATTTGAGCGCGAAACACCCGACCTGTCCTCTCCTTCTTAGGCGAGGCAGCTGCCTATTCTTTGGGCCAGAACAATGCCACCGTCTTTGTAGTGCGAGTCTTGAGCCCCTAATGTTGCCACTCTGTAGCTCTCCTAACGGTTCCCACGATAACTGAGCGGCATTTGGCAACCGAATCTTGAGGCCTCTATCAACGGACAATGTGGCCAGAGGTGGTAGCGACCGCCATCGTCATGTTAACTGAAGACACAGATCAGTGTAGCGAACCATATAGCGAACCATATTGAACTGTCAAACCATAATGTAAAGCAGTGGAATGGATAGGTTATTTGCTTTGTTGTACTCCTATCAAACTGTAAATCAAAGCAATAGATTAGAAGCAAGTGGATGGTGAAATAGGTATATTAGAGACCAGTGGTGAAGCTGATTAGAGACAAGTCTTGTGCCAGGCTCCATGGCGTGTCAAAGAGCCATCATGAATATGGCAGAAGGCTAACATACAAGAATTTTTCTCTACGGTGCCACAGGATTTAACATGAAATTTTGGTTAAAGTGTCTTGCATTTCATATGAATTAATGTGTAATACACAGGACATCAAAGTTGGGTTAAAGTTTCTATCTATTAATACACAAGACATCAGACTTTAACGAAAGGTAAGTACCTCCTTTTATTTTTGTTTTCCTTTCAGACTTTGGATAAAAATTCTTTGGATCTCTAACATTGCCTTGTGAGGTCTCCAATAAAAGGTCAAATTCTAAACTTTGGATAAAACAAAAGAAACGTTGAAATGTTTATTTAAAACATTGGTTAAATGATTCGGTAAGCCCAAATTAATATGAAATTGGATCGATATCGATCGCTATAGTCCCACGCTGAGGCAGGGACTAATAATAACAACTTGGACCAAACTAATATTAATATTATTATTAGAGTGCGCTACCACTTTTAGTTACTTTTTAATTATGTAAAATATATTAAGAGGACCATTGTTTTTTATAAATAAATATTAAGGAGCGGGAAAAATCTTTGGTCGTCATTAAAAATTTACATACCTAATCACACTCTGAATTATATTGTAAATTAACATTTTTAGTTATTTTTAATTATTTTTGAATTATATCGTAAATTAACAATTTTAGTTAATTTTTTAATTATGTAAAAAAATATCAACATACCCAATCAAACTCTGAATTATATTATAAATTAACACTTATATTTATTTTTTAATTATCTCTGGATTATATCGTAAATTAACACTTTTAGTTATTTTATAATAATGTAAAAAATATTGTGAACGCTATATAAAAATAATAAAAGGTGGAAAAGATCTAATAAATAGTAAATATTTTTTTATTGTTATTGAAAATTAACATACAAGCCATGAAACTCATAAATTTGTACACTATTATTTCTATTTTTCAATCTAAACATTTCGTGTAGTTTAATGGGGTTGAGGAGTTGTCTGGAAAGTTATGGAAATTTCAGTCATATTTAGAGAAAATCAAGTAAGGATTTTTGTAAATCCAAGTGATAGTTATTAAACTTTAAAATTTTAGTTGTCTTAGACATTTTTGATAGTGCTGAATGCATTTCCGCCATCAAAAACACAATTCAAATCTACAAGTTTTTTTGAAATTTTTTTGTTTTCATTCAGACCACTTTTAACTATCGAGACAATTCTTCCACCTAATTAAACGGCTTCAGTTCACTTTTACTTTTTTATAATTTTAATATTTGCGTCAAAATAAATAATTTCTCATAATAATCGAATTACCTTAGAGCGCACTATATTTCTTATTTAAAACACCCGATTTTGTTAGTAGATTTCATAAAAACACAAATATATTACCAGAACAGTTTTTCTTTTCCGCACAAAAAAAGTGATATATATTTCGATATGAAAGCATATTACATATTTTGTCATTCCAGGAACTTGCTTGCTGTAATGGTCGTTTAGTATCCAGATTGCGCGCTGCAAGTAAGTCCACGTAGGCATTGAGATTCGTTATTGTTTTAACCAGGAACACAGACCTGCAAAGTATAACATCCTGGTGGTTTTGGATAGCTCTCAGGACATGTCATGGATGAAGTGCGATTACAGCCATGGGTTCTCCTTTTACAGGAAACTAGATTGAGCTCGTGCTGTAGAAACCTGGAAGGTGACAGCGTATTCTGTAGCAGAGAGAAGTGCATCTTGCAAACCCAAACCAAGGGTGGGAGCGCTGTCGTGGCGGAGATGAGTCAGGATACACTGTGGCAGGATTCTTAGTCCGTTTGAAATACCAACAGAATTCTTCTATTGGGCTACTGGCCTTTAGCAAAAGCTCCCTTTCATATCCTTTTCTCTTACTAACTACCATTTTCTCTTACTAACTACCGAACTTCTTTGAACCCCAAAATTAAAGGAAATGTGTCCATTCCCTCTAACTCCTAGTTCACCATTTCGGTTTCGAATTGTAAAACTACATTGCTTTGATATTTTGTTGGACATAAGGTTATTACCCTGGGAGACCATCCTCAATATTTTCATCCAGTGCTTTCAGGTTCACTTCAACTAGAGGAGGGACAATGTTAAGACACCGGAACGTTGTCAGCAAACTATTGAAATTGTCAGCCAACTATTGAAATGGGCATAATATGGTTTAAAAGCAGCTTTTGTCAGTCCATTCCATCTCTTTTTGTGCAAAAGTCAAAATTTCCCTTATACACTCATTTCAACTTTTGAGACTTTTTAAACCTAAAATGTCCATCTATAACATACCATTTTCAGGATGCCTTAGATTTGCCTGATTGTAAAGAAACAATTTTAGCATCATAAGAAGTCTTCGGCGACAAGGTTATGCTGTTTTTGTCGATCTAATGATATATTCATCCAACTATAAAAATTATAAAAAAAATAAATTTCTATTAAAAATGTATGTTAAATAAATTCTTCATTTAAAAAAAATGTCAAAATGAAAATGATAAAAAAAAATTGACACTCAGAAATTTGAATAAAATTTAAAATAAAAAACATGAAAAATATAAAAACATTATCAAATCTCAGACCAAAGATTTGAAATTCCAGGCCTGGCCATAACTGTCAATAAGACTTGCGATAGCTGTCAGTTAAAATAACGGTCACATCAATTATTCTAAATACCACTTTTACATAAGCGTCACATCAATATCTACATTATCTACATTTGAAATCTTTAACGGCATCCCCACCGACCTGCGTCGCCCGTCGAAGACCACTTAACTGGCCGTGTGTCTTCTAACCGAACAATTTTTCACTGCCAGCTGCCCATTGTTCAGGCCCTTACGCTACGATCAAGAAGGATATATCGCTCACTGTTTTCTTAGGCCCTCTACGGTATTCAAGCGCGCAACCTTGCGCCAACGAAAGCTACATTATATGTCAAAATGCAGGTCGTTTGAGCTGCGGTCGGACCATGGGAATCTAAGAGATCCTGGTAAAACCTCGCTCCCCACATGTGGCGACTTGAAAGAATCACACAACTCGTACTGAGCTGATGTAATTTGGATGTATGGGGTTTCCAGCTCTCCATCTTTAACGGAAATATTTGATGGAATAACATATTATGTTGTTTTAAGATACATTGTCGAAATTTTGAAAGGCTAGTAAGCTTAGTATCAAACATATTTGCATAAATGTTTTGAGATGAAATTTTGATGTTTCTCCCTTATAAACCTCGGCATCAGAGCAAAGCAATTTACAAGGGATAGATTCTCTGGCGTTGGGAGGCAAAACTCAGCGGTATCATGGGAAGCTGCCTCTGCCGTGGAGCCATTAATGCGAAAGATGAGGATAGTCATTCATCTCGTGGAGCCATTCCTTCGAATGAAGAGGGTAGCGGTAGGGGAAGAAGTTCGTCCCGCGGAGCCATCGGTTCCGAAGATCAGGATAATGGTTCTGGAAGTTCGTCGTCCCTATCCCTTTCTGCATTTGTATCTACTTTTAATCCCGGACCAGTAAGGGTCAGCATGAATGATTTTGTAAGGACGCAGGACCATGGAAACTATTATTGGGTCTACGCAGCCTTTTCAGAGAGCGAACGTTTTCTTGCTCTGGACATTTATGAGAACACGTATGTGCGTCTGCCAAATCATCATATCATCGCCGGCCAGAGCACAGTCTCCGATGGTAAGCTATTTGTTATAGGTGGTACAAGAAGCCAATCTTTTCAGTTCTTTGATCCAGTCTTGATTAAATGGTTTCAGACCTTTTCCCCCACCACCAAGACGAGAGAGGGGGCCGTTGCAGCCTCTATCGATGGAAAAGTCTGTGTTTGGAGGGCACAAGAGAGGACTGAATGATTGGGGTGAAGTGTACGATGTATGTGTTAATACATGTACGCCCACGCTGTTGGAATTTAATTCCAACCGCAAACAATTAATACAAAACCAAAACTGATCTTCAGCAATTAATTTCAAATTGTTCGATGCTGTAAAAGTCCACTGATATTTTGAACTTTAGATTCAGAATTAAATCCCCAGCAGACAACCGACTTATTTTGCCGTAAAAGTCATCATCGTCTCTTCTGCAATAAATACAGAGATAAAGATCAGCAATTTTTTGTTTAGTTTATTGTTTAACTCAGATATTTCTTTTTCCTATAAATGTAAACGAACAACAGTTCTGTTTTTAAGCAAGGCAGTGCAAAAGATTTCTGAACAGCAGTTCTGTTTTCTGTCTGAGTTTTAGAACAACAGTTCTGTTTTTGAGTGAAAGTTAGAAGAACGAGTGTGTCTCTTCTGTAAATGCACAGCAAGTGCTGAACCTGCGATTTTCTGAGATAGAAAATCGATTTCTGGAGCTGAAGCGTTTCTCTTTTGTAACAACTAAGTTTTTGTATCAGCTTGCTTATTGTTCATGAATACAAATTTACAGTTTATCAGTTTACTGTTTTCCTGATTTTCAGTCGCTGTTACACCAAGTGTCAAAAACACTTTGTTTTTACTCTGTAAATTTATTAGTGATTTGACGCCTTTTAGTTGCTGTTACACAAAGCGTCAACTGTCTCACTGTAAATTTATAAGTAATTTTGACGCCCATAAAGTGACTTGCGTCAAAATCGTGTTGCTGTTACACCGAGTGGCTTGACGTCAAAACTTGCGTTGCTGCAACACCACGAGCAGCGTTGCTGCAACACCAAACTGTGTTGCCGCAACAACGATTCCAGAAAGCAATTTTTCTGTTTTTTCTGTGTTAACAGAAACAGAGTATTATTTCCTGTTGCTGCAACACCGATTCCTGTTGCTGCAACACCAAGTCCAGAAAACAAAATTATCAGTTTTTTGCGCTGAAACAGAGCAGTTTTGAATTGTCTGTTTGTTTAGGAATTTAGCAGAAAATTCTATCATATCAGAGAGTTGTTTTATGATGTTTTGTGTTATGGAATTCACCATAAAATATTCCAACATGGTATCAGAGCTAGTCTAGGCACTCAGTGAGTCAAAAACAGAGTTTGTTTTTCACTGTAGGAGCTGTAAGAAGTTCAGTGAGCAGAT
>APFE030460598.1:0-19727 GCA_000404065.3 Pinus taeda
GTTACAACTACCTCTCATGGAAATGGTCATACGTGAATGACTTACTTAACGCAGTTGAATCCCAAAATGATATCTAATATAATGCACTGCGTAATTCCCCCATACTTAAATTCAAAAAGAGTCAAGGGATCTCTACTTGAATGGTTCATGAGGCACAATACTTGCTAAGGTTTTGCAAATGGGGTAGCAAGCTAAGTGGGCTTGATTGTGGAAAAACTCCACAGTTAAGCGCGCTTGAGCCAGAGGAGTTCTGGGATGGGTGACCTCCTGGGAAGTCCTGGTTACCGGGTGCAAGCCCCGGAAGTGATGATTGATGCTATGTGATTCGTTCTCCACATTTCACTAGTTTCAATCCCACTTCTTCACCCCTGTGAGCATCACCCGATGCAATGAGTGCTAAGTGAACTATTCAAAAATCATGAGAAATTAGTCAGTTACGACTACCTCTCATGGAAATGGTCATACGTTTGAATGACTTACTTAACGCAGTTGAATCCCAAAATGATATCTAATATAATGCACTGCGTAATCCCCCATACTTAAATTCAAAAAGAGTCAAGGGATCTCTACTTGAATGGTTCATGAGGCACAATACTTGCTAAGGTTTTGCAAATGGGGTAGCAAGCTAAGTGGGCTTGATTGTGGGGAAAAACTCCACAGTTAAGCGTGCTTGAGTCAGAGGAGATCTGGGATGGGTGACCTCCTGGGAAGTCCTGGTTACCGGGTGCAAGCCCCGGAAGTGATGATTGATGCTATTTGATTCGTTCTCCACATTTCACTAGTTTCAATCCCACTTTTTCACCCCTGTGAGCATCACCCGATGCAATGAGTGCTAAGTGAACTATTCAAAAATCATGGGAAATTAGTCAGTTACGACTAC
This sequence comes from Pinus taeda, assembly GCA_000404065.3. Taxonomy (NCBI): domain Eukaryota; kingdom Viridiplantae; phylum Streptophyta; class Pinopsida; order Pinales; family Pinaceae; genus Pinus; species Pinus taeda. The sequence goes on from APFE030460598.1 coordinate 881, forward strand.
CTCTCATGGAAATGGTCATACGTGAATGACTTACTTAGCGCAATTGAATCCCAAAATGATATCTAATTTAATTTAGTTATCAATATGTAAACTATAAATAAGTTTTATTTGATTTTTTTTTCTTTTGAGGTTATCTAAAAGAACTTAATAGTCATAACATGGGGTATATATATATATATTTTACTTTTTACATTCTAATATGAAACGGGTATATAAATCTTTCCATCTTAAGTAAAATAATATATCAACTTGGTTGTTGCAAACTGAAATGGATTTTCTAGAAACCAAATATATATGACATGTATATAGATCTAAAAAATTACTTGCATGCTTAACATCAATACTATACACATGACATCTAAAAAAAATTAAGATGAAAATTTTTAATTAAACCTCAATCTAAATCCCTATGGGTTTACATAAATATCTTATCTGTAAAAATAAAATCTCCTTCAAATTTGGTGTACTTTAGAAACTTAAACATCTCAAGGCAACTAAAGATTATATAACATATAATTACACCATTATGAATCCATCCTAGATAAGAGGGAAACCTCTCTCTATTCAAAATTACAAAATTACAAGAGTATTCAAGTGTCACATTTATAGACTACAAAAATCATACATTTGAGATCTCTTATAATAGATTATATTACACTTAACTTCTATAGACATGGCTTTAGGGCTTTCCATTTGCATCATCTACTCATCTGGCCAATGGCTCATAAGAATGCAAGTCTCCATAATATGGCCATGGTTTGTTTTTGTCATATTCCTTCTCCTTGGTTCACCTTTCTTTGTTTTGATTTCTATGAGATTGATCTAAGATGCTATTACTAGATGATTGTATTGACAAGGTATATATTCAGGCATAGAATATCTATAAATGATGTGATTAGCCTGTTTTTTTACTTTTTAAAAAAAATGACCCATCACAACCATGTCACCAATTTAGTATGTGAATTTCCCATCTTCATATGGTATCACTGACCTACTTTTCACCTATGTGCATCCCATCCAATACTAGGCCACTTTCTCTTCATTTCCTATAGCTAAGTGACATAAAAAACATGCTTACAACTAAAATACAAATTACTTATTAGTTAAATAAATTCAACATTCCAATTTATAGATGAAACTATTAATGATATATGGACCACATACTTTCCCTTACAAGATCAAAGAATTGAGCATGATCAAGTGAAACGATGGCCTCTTCATCCTGCATCTCTTTCCAAGTTGGAATTGAATGAGGTTCCTTTGGATTAAGAGGGACATATTTCCATCTTTTCATGTACTTGTGTTTTCCACGGTGATCAAGTCTATATCCATCAACACTAATACAAAACTCATAGATACATGTGAATTTTCTTGTCTCGATGGCAAATATTTCCCAGGTCTTTACTCACAGGGGAAACCAAAAATTAAATGCCGCTTACGATAAATCTGTCTCCAACAAGCAAGGTGTCCAAGGAAGTTCATCTAGTGCTGCTAGTTCCAATTGTCCCATATTTTTACTATTTTCGGTAAGTGCTTCTTTTAATTTTCTATCATTTTAAGCACTGGTCAAAAATACATCCTGCAAAAATTACCATTTCTTTTAGGAATAACATCTAATCTTGTTGTTCGACGGACGCAGGTGAGCAGAAGTGGTCATTTCTGTGGGGTAGCTGAAATGGCTGGCCCTGTAGATATGGGAGGGAGAACAGAATTTTGGGAGTGTGTGGGAAAATTTCCAGTGAAATGGCACATTATTAAAGATGTCCCATTCAGACAAATTGTCCATATTACTGTGGAAAGCAATTCTATTTAGTTGAGATGCCCAAGAGGTGAGTTAATGGTTTGTCATTTGTTTATATTGTAGAATCATGTCCTTTCCATTGTAGCTCCGAATTAAATAATTACATAGAGGGCTAAAAAATTAGTATCATGAATATGAATAGATGAACATGATGGCCATGAATCTGAATGAATGCACTTGCTGGTTGAAAAGGAGAAGTGTGAAGAAATGCTTTATATATTTAAGAATAAAATTTGCACAACCTCTCTGCTCAATAAAATTGGTTTGCCAAGACGAAACAGAGCGTAGGTAGTGATAAGAAGGTCGCCATCACCATCACCATTACATAATGATGACCAAGAGTAGCACAATGATGAACAACAGCAGGAGCGAGTAGAAGAGGAGGTCACGACCCCTAGTCACAGGAGTTGGAGTGACGACAACAACACGCAAAAAGAAGAAACTGACAACAATAAAGAAGAAGACGAAAAAACTAATCAAAAAAACATTTGAGAATAGTGTGGGACACATCACAAGTAACAAGATGCAAGAAGAAGAAGAGGAGATTGACAACCATAAGCAATGACAAGAGACTTATCCCAACAACGCCCGAGAAGCTGAATGTGGAGAGAGTCAGGAGAGGGAGAGTATAGTTATTAGTGTGACCAGTCCCAGCTTCGAAAACCATTGCAATACGGAAGAAGACAAAATTGATACTACCAGGTCAGAAAAAGAGACACATCACAACAACAGCTTACAATCTCATTGTACAGAAAATTAGGAGAGCGAAAGCACTGTCATTAGCACCACCAGCCTCACCAATAAGACATATGGAATGTGGGGGAGAAGATGAGCAGGTAATTTTTGAAGATAGAGTTCACAATTTTTATTAAAAATTAAATAATATTAATAAATAATTAAAAAAATGTTAATATATCAAAATTTTTTTATTATAATAAAGCAAAAAAAAGACCATTTGAAAATTAGATTTATGAAAAGTGCAAGCCATTGTTAGATGACAAAAATATCCATAAGGAAATTCCATTTTACATTTGACTTTGATATATATATATATGTCATTCCACATTTAATGTAATCGAGGATGAAGTCCCAGAATTATGCAGAGTAACAATTCAAAAATAAATAAGATAGCATGCTTACCAAAACTAATTGTGTGAGAGAAGCAAGAAAAAACGATAAATATTGGAAAACAAAGAATTAAGGTATATTGTAATTGGTGTAAGATTTTTGGATTATGTATACAGAAGGATTTAGTTGCGAAAATAAACAATACTAATAATTGAAAGCTTGAAAGATCGAAACAAAGAGAAAGATGAGAGAAAGAGAAAGAAGAAGCACAAAGAAATTAGATCTATACATTTTTTCTCAAGTAAATAATAATTTAAATAATTTGTGTTAGATTGTGTATATATATATATTCCCTACATCCATAGAAATTAGATTATATCTAGTATCTATGAACCTAATATTAGAATATATATTAGTGGTGACGTTGAACTATCAAATTATGTCTTCTTCAACTACTTAGTATCAATTATAGTGTCTTTTTAAGTAGTGATTTCAATGCGTTATTTGTGAACACAAAAAAAAATATTGGATTTGAATGATGTGACAATAGGCATGGATGAGTGAGTAGACATGGGATGAACATTATTATAAAAACAAATGTTGCAGGAAACGAAATGAAAGAAACACAAACAAATATTGAAGAAACACAAACAAAAAGGTAGTGGTGATTGTGAAAAAGCTATTTGTCTAAATAAATTTAGCACTGCAGAAAATATTTTTCATGTTTGTATAGAGTTATGATTCTTTCCATATATGACTATTGTAAACATGCCTCGTAGTCAAGATTAATTTTCATTTGGAACAATCAGTGCTATTGCATTTTCAGAAACATAGACAAAAATGCAATTTGTACTAGAAGTCAAAGACAACAATGAAGAATAGAACAAACAATAGTAAAGTTTGATTTATTTGAATGTTTCATTGCTACAAAGTTATTGCCCATTTGTTATACGGTTTCTATGTACTGTTTTACAAATAATGCATATGTAATAGGTTCAAGTACATGTCAAACTTCTTTCAACATATCTTTCAATTCAAAGACAAATGCAAGAAAACATTTTTCTTCTCTTCTTCCTAAAAATATAGTTAGAAAACAAGAATTTTTCTAACTTCACAATTGACATTCATATGTTCATTGAGAACAAAAATGAAAGTTAAAAATCTTAGAAAATTGTTTTCTTAGGCGAGTGGAATATGCACTATAAACTTTATTATATTGTATCTATTATGTGTGTGTGTGTGTGTGTGTGTGTGTAAAGAAAAAGGATAGAAAGACAATTTATTCGAGTTGCTAAGCTTTGGTATTGTATATCAATTTTACAACACTTCCAAGGAAAACTAATAATGACTAGTGAATACATGAATCCATTAGAGGTTGTATGTGTGAAATGCAACAATCTAATTACAATTACTAGAACTATGAATTACACTATGGTTTATTGTACCATTTGCAATGAAGGTTGTCACTTGATTTATGAAAAATTTCCTATGAGCAATACTATGTGGACAAATCAATTGTTATTGATTTATTTTCTAATTTCAAGAGACATGGCACATTTATAGTAAACCAACAAAATGTGATTATAAGTATACAATGATGGTTCTCTTTGTTTACATTGTTGAGGAATCTAGTGATGTTATAATTCTCGTTTCTTGCATTGTCAAGAAATCTCAACGTTACCTTATACTTTTTGCTAGAAGAATTTGATTATTTTTAGACAACTCTTTGAGTTTGTTGGATGATTGGGATCAAATTTAATGTGATGGCTAGTTTATCTACTATTCTATTTGCTTGCATTATTGGTACTTTGGAATGTGAATATTTCGGTTCATTTGCATATTTGTGATTCCAATCTTAACATTGTTTTCTACTTTTTCGTACAATAATTTGAGCATTATTGAAGTGTTTTTAACAGTGAATTGGCATCTAATTTCATCTTTTGATTACATAATCTGTAGCTATTAACATTGTACAAAAATGTATTCAACCAATATCTTTGCTCAAGTTCCATGTTTTGTACTATGTTATTTACTAAGATTATTTGTTATGTTTTCTTTGTAATGCATAGTTGGTTCATTGTGCTATAATGTCATTGTTTTCTTTCTTGTAGTCTCATTTCTTACATTGTTTTATTGATTTATCAAATTTGCAAATTCTATATAATTATTCAAACAATATTACAAACTATGTGAGAAGTTTGTATATTGAATATTTAAAGAGTATATGGATCCTTAATACTTGTTTGAAGTCATATTTTGAGTTTAACTCAAAGTGTCGACAATTTACACCACAAAATTAGAGCTATCAATGTTACATTGTTGTTTCGTTCTTAGTTTCCAAAAATAAAATGTGTAAATAAAGTATTCAATATGTTACACTTAACTATGTTTGAAACTCAGGTTTTACATTTCGAAGGCCATGCATATAGTTACAAGATGCCTTTGCATTTTGAGACATTTTCGTAGCTCTTGGAAATGTTAACGTTGATACACTGTGCATAGGTGTGGATGAGGATTAGTTCCCCCAGCCACCTGGTTGTTTTTTTCTTATGCACTCCGCACAAGGAAATAACATAAGCCTAGAAATTTATAAGTATGCCCTATCACACCAGAATCGAAATCATGGCTCCATTACAGATAATCTTGTGGCAAGTGGAAATTAGAATTTTTAACCTTTACTCTAGTTCTAAAGGTTAGTTAAATAAATTGATTAGTAGTGATGGTGTGTGCAAGGTGAATGTAGTGCACATACAGAGTGTTTGAATTGCAAGTTTGTAGATATGTGGTTCATGATCATTTAACACAATTCCCGTAATTACACTATGTGATGTTTGTTTCCTGCAAGATAGGAAATGATGTGTGGATGATGGACCACTTACTTATTTCCTAATTATACTATGTGAGCATATGTTTGAGTGCAAAGTTTCAAAGTAAAATATAAGCCTCAATTACTCTACTTGTAATGGTTAGTAAAGAAAATTGGTTTGTCATGGTGTGTCCAAGGTGAATTTAGTGCACATACAAATTGTTTGAATTACAAGTATGTGTGAAATATGTATTATATAGTTATAATGTGTGGTTAAATATATTTCTATAACGGTTAATAAAATACAATATTGTTAATCTTTTAAAAATAATTTGACAAATCATAGAAGTATTGTCTCCAATTACTAAGTGAATCATATGACCTTTTTCAAAATTAGTTCTTCTTAGCAACATTTTTTTGTTTCTTCAAGGGACTATATAAATCCTAAACTAAAAGTGATTTCTACAACAAAGTGAATCATTTCAAGACCTTTTTCAAATTTACTTATTCTTGGCAACAATTTTTTATTTCTTCAAAAGACTATATAAATCCCAAACTAAAAGTGATCCTTATTGTAACAAGGCAAGTATTATATTTTTGTTCATATGTATCATATACCAAGAATTTCAATTATTTAAATCCAAATTCAATTATTTAAATCTAGTCATTTGCATAATAATTTGCAAGGTTGTTGAACTAAAGACTAATAGAAATTAAGTTTAAATTATTATATAGGAAACTTCTAAATACATATTTTAGAGGGAATTCTTAGTTAAAAACCTTAATGATGTGGTGAATATTTTAAATTTGAGAGAATGGGAGATTCTTAAAAAATCAAGTTAGTGATTACCAAATTGAAGGGCCAAATTTATTTCATGAGATAAAACAAAATCTATATCTATAGATTCATACAAATTTAATCAATTATAAGATAAATTGTGATTGAACAACCATACAGTACATAAATACACACTCCATGATACAATTAGGAACCCATTCAACTAATTTTTAAGTATGTTAATATATGAAAACCTACTAGATACAAAATCAAATTAGTTGGAAAAATAATTCTTCATTAGAAGCACCATATCATTTAACATTTTAAAATGTGTAACTAAAATTACCATAAAACAATAGTAAGAATAAATTTCTTAAAGGAAGAACTTATCATAACTATAGAGCGTTAAGATATTCAGACACATAGAAAATAGTTAAGTATAACTTGGTCTAGTGTAGAGTTAGGTAAAGTGTGTTTATTTACAATGTACTTTTGAAACATAAAATCAGAATGTGTACTAGACATGAAGTGATCTGACAGTTCAATCTCTCCTTGGTATTACTGACACTTGATCCGTGTCTTAAAACCCGATTGCTCCAAGATCTCTATTTAAAGAGCATGGAGGGTCATTTGTAAGGTGACCGTTCATGAGAGAAGCTTATGTAAATTTTCTTTCTTTTTAGCTACATCATTTTGTTATGGAGTATATGGAAAAATATGTTTCATTTGAATTCCATGCTCAGTGCAAAAGTTGATGAATTTGTTGTTAGCATATTCTCCACCATTATCAGATTTTAGCTTAAGAATTTGATTTCTAGATTATTTCTCAACAAAGTCCTTAAATGGCAAGAACATATTAAATACTTCACTCTTGGGTTTTAAGAAGTATACCCAAGTATGTCTGGAGAAATCATCAATGAAAGTTAAGAAACACTTGTAGCCAAAGAATAAAATAAGTGGAAGTGGACCACATAACTTATTGTGCACAAGTTGTAAAGGGGTTGAGGCATGCCAAGAGGCATGTTTTTCAAAACTATCCCGATGATGTTTTTTGAGTACACATCCGGAACAAACACCATCTCTGCAAGATACCATAGGAAGACCTATCACCATATTTTCCTTATTTAGATTTTGAAGGGAGCAATAGTTTAAGTGACCAAATTGTTCATGCCAAAGTTTGCTCACTTCATCATTATGAGCAACAAATACTGAGGGAAGAGTTGATGACCCAAAGTTGTTAAACTTATACAACCTTGTAGAATCATCAACAATGTCAGTAGCTAAAATATGTCTAGGATCTCTTAGGTCCTTAATTACAACATCATGAGGTGAATATTCAACGATTTTACCGTCACCTGAATGAGTGATCTGATATACAGATAGAAGGTTGCAGGATAAGGTAGGAACACATAATGCATTATTAAATTGGCCAATGTCTAAATGAACAGTTCCATTCCCTACAACATTAAGAGATCTATCATCATAAACATATATATTTTTTGGTGTTACAATCATTTAAAGAAGAAAACATGGGTTTTTTTTGGCCATGTGATAAGAAGCTCAAGAATCAATGACCACTCATGAGAATGAGAAGAAGAAGATACATTTACTGCATAACCAAATTAAGATGCTAGACAACCACATGGAGAAAGTATTATTCTTGAAGATGAAGTTGAAGTTGAAGAGTGCTCCAAGGCTTCCATATTCGTAAAGCATTTGGATTTTATGGCCATCTCAATTACAAAAGTTGCAATGTTTATTAGTCTTCTTCCATTTGTTTTTATTTGCCTTACCACTTTGTTGAATTGATTTTCATTTTGAGACTGAAAGTGCTTAGGACCCTTCGTTGGTTTAGGACCATTCTCTTTAGGATGTTTCTTCTTAGGATTCTTTGGCTTGGTTGCTTCAGGGCAGCTAAGGCATTCTTAGAAGAGTTTCCAAGATTAAGAATACCAAGATGTAAGACTTTTCCTTGTTCTCTTATTAAGGAATCACAAAAGGCATCAAAAGAGGAGTACTTGTAGTCCTATCCTTGAGAAATAAAGTCTTCTCTAGTAGAATGGAAGATGGAATCAAACACAGAGTAGGTTGGTCCCAACTTAGTAAGAATGGAATAGATAAGGTTGTCATCTTTCTTAACCTTAACACCTTCCAAGAGAAGTCTAAGGGTCTTGAACTTGGAAAAAAACCTTCAATGAAAGAAAAAATATTGGGGTCTAATGTAAGCAACTCATTTTCAAGTTGATGGGCTCTAATTTCATTTTTAATTCCAAAAACTTTAATGAATTGTTTCATTGCTTCATGAGGTGTATCAAGTTCTGCGATATGGAATCTAGAGTCTGGAGAAATAGACATCCCTATCAAACCACATGCTTGATCTTGCTTATTTTCCCATTTGGCTTGCTTATCTTCATCTTTAGGTTTAGACTCTTGGCCTCAGACTATTTTATAAATACCTTTACTTCTAAGTAAATCCTCAATGTAAGACATCCATAGGAATTAGTTGGTGTTATCAAGAATAACTTGGCATGGAATTTCCATTTTAACGTAAATTGAAACTGTAGATGCTGAAACTAAGTGTTCTAATTGAAAGATCTCGAAAAATTAGGCCGATTAAAAAAACGGCTCTGAAAACGGCTTCTGGATGAAGAAGTTATGGATTTTTAAAGAAAGGTTGTTCAAGATGCCAACAAAGTACGTGAATGTTCGGAAGTGAATGATAATGTTATATTTTAAACCCTCTCAGCCACCCCCTTCCAAACTTAATCTAATGAGATCAATTTTAAAAAGGAGTTTATGTGACCCAATTATATAAATAATTGAAAGTCACTTTTACAATAGTACTTTATGAGCTACCCACTAAATTGTAACTTAAATAAAAGATAAAGTGACTTTAGAATTATAAGTGATTCACTTTTTATAATGGGTAAGAACACTTTTACATAAAGTAACTTTAAAACATATGTTACATGTGTCTTTTGAAAAAGTAACTTTGGACCAAGTGAGCTAGTTTAAAAGGTTAGTAATTTTGGAAAAGAGGATTTTTTTTTTTTTTTTTAGTCAAAAGTTCATTACTTGGGGCATGTGGTTTCTAAGGAAGGTATATCAGTGGACCTAAAGAATATCAGAGTTATCATGGAATGGGAAACTCCTAGGAATGTGGATGAGGTCAGATCATTCATGGGACTAGCATGTCACTACAGGAGGTTCATCGGGAAATTCTCATGGATTTCCTATCCTATTACATATTTCCAGTGAAATGGAAAGAAATATGAATGGAATGACAAGTGTTCAACTACTTTTGAGTATTTGAAGTTGTTTCTTACAAATGTTGCAGTTCTAAATATTGTAGATCTTGACAAACAGTTTATGGTATGTACAAATTGTTGCAAAAGGGGGCTTCGTGTAGTCATGATGTAGGAAGGATAGGTAGTATGCTATGAGTCTAGGAAGTTGAATGAGCATGAGCAGAGTTATGTGACACACAATTTTGAGTTGGAAACTATCATTTACACCTTGAAGATGTGGAGACATTATCTTCTTGGTAGGAGATTCATATTAATGAGTGATCATTGTGGAATGAAGTACTTTTCTTACCAACCCAATGTGAATGCTGGACATGCTAGATGGTTGGCTACTCTCAGTGAGTTTGACTTTGAGATCAGGTACATTAAGGGAAAGGATAGCATGGTTGCAAATGCTCTTAATAGAAGAGTACATGTGAGTCATATTGCAGCAGTGACTTCTTATGGGACAAACTAGCAGGAGTGAATCTTTTAGGTAGGACAATAGGATGATAGGTACCAAAAGCTTAAGCACAAGTTACAGAAGAAAGGTACAGGTGATCGAGATGTGGATGATAATCTCAAGACAAATGGTTTGGTTAGATTTAGGGACATGATCTATGTGCTAGACAACAGTAACCTCAAGACGATTATCTTGAGGGAATTTCATGTCAAATCATATTTAGGTCACCCGGGATATTATAAGACATTGACAACAATTAAGAAATTCTACTATTGGTTGAATATGAAGAAAGTGGTGGTTGAGTTTGTTGTGAGATGTTTGGACTGTTAGTAGGTAAAAGCAGAGTGTAAGCATCCAGGTGGTTTATTGCAGCCAATTTCGATTCCAGAGTGGAAATAGGAGGTCATTTCCATGGATTTCATTATACATTTTCCGGGGACATTAAAGTAGCATGACTCCATTATGGTTGTGGTTGATAGGTTGACCAAGTTATCTCACTTCATTGTGGTGAAGTCTACGAACTCAACTAGTGACATAGCTTAGATTTTCATCAAAGAGATAGTGAGGTTGCATGGTATTATTAAGAATATTGTATCCGATAGAGATGCCAAGTTCACCTACACATTTTGTAAAGAGTTTTTTGCAGGTCTGGGGATAGAGTTGGATTTTAGTATAACTTATCATGCGTAGAAAGATGGATAAATAGAGAGGGTCAACAAGATTATTCAGGACATGTTGAGGATGTGCGTCATGCATGAACAATGAAGGTGGGAAGAGTATCTTCCAATGGTATATTTTTCATATAACAACCGAGTATCAGGATTCCTTGAAGATGAGTATGTTTGAGGCACTTTATGGGTGGAGTTGTAATACTCCTATCAGCTGGACTGACATAGTGAACAGGGTATTGATTGGACTGAATATGTTGGTAGAGATGGAAAAAGAAATGCAGGTTATCAAGAGGGATTTAGAGGCAACAAAAGACATACATAAGAGTTATGCAGTTCAACATAAGGTATTTAAGAAGTTTTAGGTTTGGTCACTTGTGTACTTGTGCGTCAAGACCAAGAGGATCTCCTTGAGGATTGGATCATGTGCCAACTTGGAACCTTGGTATTGCGGTACTTTTGAGATCCTTGAGAGGATTGAACCAAATGCTTATAGACTTGCACTACCTCCGGCTATGAAATTCCATGATGTTTTCCATGTTTCATTACATAAGAGATATGTGAAAGATGTTGATCATGTGATTGACTAGTATGTATTGTATGTGGAAATAGAATGAGAATTCCGTCTAGGACCTTAGTGCATATTATAGGGGAAACAATAAAGTGCAGTGGAAGCAATTTGGGACTGATGAAGCTACATGGGAGATGGATGATCAGATGCAGGCTATGTATCCTTCATTATTTCCTTTTTTAAGCAAGTGAGTTCTTGATATATGAATATGTATATGTGTATGTTATTGTAGATACCACAATGAGATGTGTTATAAAGCTCCAATAAGAGGTATTTTGTCATGTTGGTCATGGTTTGCAGTAGTTGTGCCTTGTAAATACTACATCGAACTATATTATAAATCTCCATGGGTAGTATGTCTTATTTTCAATAGTTTGTTGGTCATTGGTGTCATTGAACACCATGGATGGTGTTCCCCTAAGGGGGAGGGGTTTTTAACAACCCTTGGTTGATTCTCTATGTAAAAAAATAATACCAAGGTCATGGGATGCATATTCCAAGATAAATGTTGGGAAAAACATAGTGATGGGTATCACTTATTACTAATTAATGGCTATGGAAATTGGCAAAGCCAAAGTGGCAATAACTGGCATTTTATTTATGAAATAAAGGAAAATAGGAGAAAAGGAATGTGAAGAGACACATATTTGCGTCAGAGGGAAATTAAAGGGAAAATGAAGAAAATAAAGGCCTCAATGTAAAAAGGCTTTTGAGGATTAGTTCATAGCTTTTGCTAGTTTAGATTTTTGGTCAGTTTAGTTTTGAAACTCTCTTCTATTCTCTCATTCTCTCATACTCTTGCACACATAGATAAATATTGGATCATGCTTGGATTACTCTAGTATTCACTTGGATATGGAGAAATAAGGAAAAGGAAATAAGGAAAGCGTAAGGGAACAAGTGGACCAACAAATACAACTGGATTGTTTTGCAAGTAACATGTTTCATTTGTGATTTCCTTACTAATTTTTGGATGCATTGTATATGCATGTGATTTTCTGGTTATGTGATGTCATTGGCATGGAGATTTTCTTGGAGTGACAGTGGTTTTAGCCTTGCCTTGCAATTTCCTGGATATCCATGGTGTTGTGGGTTTTTCCCACCTTTTTTTTTTATTTGTGCTCATAATTCCTTATGGTTTTGGGTTAGAGCAAACGCTCTAGAATCCCTAGAACAACTTGGGTTTAGTTACTAGTCCTGTAGCCTAGGTTGGGAAAAACGATCTGGATCCCTTTGTGGGTTGAATTAATAATCCCTAGACTAAAGTTGGATAAATGCTCTAGAGCCTTGCAAGGCTATGGGTTGAGTTACTAGTTCCTGGAGCCCTAGACAGCTTGGATAGAGACCGAATTGGTTGGTGTTTGTGATATTAGACTGTGGAGGTGGAATAACTGTGGCTGAGGGTTGAGGTGGTTTTGCCTCTAGAAGCCCTGGTTTGGTTTTATCTTGGTTTACTCCATGAGATCCCACATTCATGCTTGGAATATGGAACACAGGTGATTGGCTGAAAGAAATATTTGGTTCAACCCAATCTATTGTCGGGAGGTAAATGGATTTCCCTGACTTGGTTGGTATTTTCACACATTAATATGAGACATTTCCCTATTGTGATCTATGAGCATTTGTAGCGATTATTTTGGTGATATAATGGTTGGATTATCATGGTTTCTATGTTGGTTATTTTCTAATTATATGATGTGTACCATCTATGGTTCTTGCCATGAATTGTTTAGTTATCATTTGATTGATGAATGGATGGACTAATAAGTATTGTTGCAACTATGTGGAGAGGGAATAAAGCCTTATTGGTGATTCTCATATGAATCTCAAACTATTGTGATCAAGTATGCATTCATGACCTATAACTTACTTATTTGCTATATGTTTGATGAAATGTCTAGTGTATTCTAGGAAGTTTAAGTTAAGTTCTTGATTCGGGATTGAATTTTTAGCTTTTTCCTCATGTCAATAGTGACTCTGGAAAGTCTTAGGTAGTTTTTGGAAATGGTCTAGATACTAACCTATAATTGTGGCTCAAATCTTGGGACCGCACCCTATGAGGTAGACATTTGGGGTTATAACCTCATGGAAGCAGTGTTATGTGTGCAATTGGAACCCTATAATAGCATCCTTGCCTTGTTGCGCATGCATTTGGGTCTTAAGATGTGAGAAAAATAAACCCAACTTAGGGGTAGGTCACTTGGGGCGGTCCTTTGGTTCCTTAACATCTTGTAGCCTTAAGGGATGTTGGTGAGAAGTCATTGGTTGGCCCCACTTTCGTAACTAAATCTTAGAGGTTAGGTCATGTCATAGTAACTCTTCCTCTCATGTTTTCCCTGGCATACCAATAAAATTTGGTAAATGTGGGAGGGGGTTCTTACATAACTTAAGATATGCACTAAAAACAACATGTACCCCTTTCTACTATTGTGCTTGGCTTGCATAGTCATGATTAACCTAACTAAAGTAGGCTTCCTCCTACCCTGCAAAAATCTTCTCTTACCCACATCATCCAAGCATTCAATTTCCTTTTCAAAGAAATCCACTTTGGTCATGTGTAAGTACAACCAATCCATACCCAATAATATACTATATGCACACAATGGAAATAAATTCAAATGTGTTATTATGGTCATGCCACTAAGCACAAATGCACATGATCTCACCCAACGATTAATGTTTTTTTGGTTCTGGTTTCCAGTTGAACCAACCATGTTTCTTCATGAAATCCTTGGCTAAACTCCATTTTTAGACAAGATCTACATTGATATAGTTGTAATTAGAACCAAGATCAATTAGAATAGAAAAATGTTTAATGCAAAGCTTACCTATCAATGATCGATGACTGGAGATCATGCTAGCGATTATCTAGAACTGCATAAATTCTGGGAAAACTCTGAGCTACATCACCCACTGTTTGAGCCTTCTGGATGTTGTAAATATTGGATCCAACATTTCTCTGGCATGGACAAACCCTTTTCCCATGATTTTCAACAAACTTCTATAATTTTATTTTCTCCTTAATTTCTGCTTCACTGCTCTGTTGTTGTTAGCTGCAACACAATTCCTTTAGCAACTAATTTGGTTTTCTGCTATAACTTATTCAGAGTAGTTGGGTCTTTAACTTCCTTTCTAATTGTGGATTTATTGACCCATTTCTTTTTATTCTCAACAATATCCTTGACCTTCAAGTCATTCTTAATTTCTAGTCTTCATTTTTCTTACTCATAGTAGTGTTTTAGCTTCTTAATGGCATCCTTCAGAGTCTGGGGTTCCAACAATTCAATTTTGTCCCTGAATGTCATAGGAAACCCACTAATGAATATATTAATTTTGGCATTCTCATCTCTGAGCTATGGCACATACTTCAATGGTTCCAAGAACTTGATGACATACTCATAATTCATCATTTGTCCAACTTGAGTTCATAGAACTGTTTTCCCTTCCCATCATAGTAGTGCTCAGATAAATATTGATCTCTAAAGACCTCTTCAAATTCATTCCAAGTCAATTCTCCCTCAACAATGCTTCTAAAATTTTTCAAATATTCCCAGCATATGTCTTCTTTTCCTTTCAAGCTGTAGGTGGAAATCTTAGCTTTCATATTTTCAGAATATTCCTGAATTGTGAAAAAATTCTTCATTCCAAGCAACCAAGATTTCGCCTCTTCTAATTTCTTCTTATCCCCATCAAATATGGGTGGATTGGCTTTCTTGAACTCCTTAGGCATGTAATCCTTTTCCTTTCTTTCTTGATAATGATGTTGTTCATGGTAAGAGTGATGTTGGTGCCTCCTAGTAGTAGAAATAGATAGCTTTCTAGAGTGATGTGCATAAGTGTTAGTTCTTCCTCTTGGGGTGGTCAAAGATGAAAATCCCCAGATAGTATCCTCACTTTCCTCCCTTTGCTTCTTCCTAACCTGCTACCATATGATCCATTTATTTTCTCGTATGACTCATGGGGACTCTTCCTGTCTCTATTACTAAAACACATCTCAGGTTTCCTCTGTCTCTGTTATTTTGAGAAAATTTGTAGAATGTGTTGGGTTATGTTATATTCTTTCCATGACTAGCCTACGTAGTTAACTCAGGGGTTAGAGGGGGGGCAGAACCCCCCCTTCATTATGCCGATTGTGCAGTGCGGGGGGGGTCATAGGGGGTTTGAGGGGGGCAGGTAGCCCCACTCTATGGGGTCCAGGGCCAGTGCCTCGAGGAAATTTCTTTTAGACCCTATATTAGGTTGGGCGGACCTACCTATGGTTTTGTGCATGGTTTTCGAACATGGTTTTGGGCGTGATGGTTTTCGGTCCATGGCTTTGGACACGATGGTTTTCGGTCCATGGCTTTGGACGCGATGGTTTTCGGTCCATGGTATTGGATGCTTCGGCATGTATAAATATGTATTGTAACATTGAAAGGAATATAATGAAAAATCGATCTGGTAGTCCCAGTTTTGGGATCCAAGGGAAACTATTTGTGTATATGTATTTTATGTGTTATGCTCTTGCATTGTTTATTTTCTGTGTTTTAGAATTCGTATGCAGGTAATTTTTGTACGTGGTTAAAACCTACATTTAGTATCGACGTTGTTTTGGCTTAAGGGGATGCCTTTGTTGCTGAGGGGTTTCACTCAGGCTTGTGGTAGATCTTGTTCAGTGGGATATCTATGGGATTGATTCTAGTGGTGAAATAAGACGACGAGCAATGGAAAGATATAGATCAAGAAATTTAATGGTCAGAGTTTTGAGTTGTAGAAACTCAAGGTGGAGAATTTGTTGGTGGATAAAGATCAGTGGATCGTGGTAGATCCAGGTACTAAACCAATGAAAGTGTCTGATGAAGAATGGAAGAAGTTGGATCAGAAGGCAAAGAGCACAATATGATTGTGTGTCTCAAATTCAGTATTATTGAATGTATCAGGGGAAGCTACGACTAAGGCTTGTTAGAAATAATATTGAGAGGGGGGGTGAATCAGTATTATTAAATCAATATAACCTTTTCATTTCCATATTAAGATTCATATATGCTACTTCAGTTAAGGCAAACCGCATGTATACGCAACTGTGTGTAATGCAAAAGTGTATATCCAGTAAACTTATGATTCAGTTAGTTGATCCTTAATGAGTGCATTAGAACATTATTAACCATATGAATAGTAAACAGGAGCAGTAAAACAAAACAAATCATCGCACATACGTAACACGCATGAACAATGAGATGTAAGGTAGAAACCCAATGTGGGTGAAAACCACCTGCTGTAATTCGTCTCTATCTTCTTTTAATAAGAAACTTCTTTTTACAATATTTTTGTACTGGTGCAGTCTTATACTAGTATGCAGGTTTCTACCTGTAGAAGGCTACAACCTTCTCTCCTTCTCCAGCTTCTCCTAGAAGGGAGCTGCAACCCACTTAGCTCTTGTACTAGTCGATCCTTTTACTAGTATGTAGGTGTCGACCTACTGAATGCTCCAACCTTCACTCATTTTCCAGCTGCTATTGGAAGGGAGCTGCCACCCCCTTAGCTCTTCTACCAGCTGATGTACTAGTACGTCAGTGCCGACCTACAGAAGGCTACAACCTTCTCTTTCTTCCTCTAGGTACCACGTTTCATAAATTTTCAGACTGGATACTCCTGAAGCATAACACCATAATCTAAAGGCCACGTTTCATCCAATTTCATACTAGACCCATCAATATCATTGAAGCACACAATCAATCAACACTAGCATCATCAATCTCTGAATCACCCAATACTGAATCACTGAAGCGCTGTCAACAAACTGCAGTCACTAGAACACAGAGTAGAACACAGAACTCTACAACAACATTTAGATCTAACTGTATCATCACAAATCATGCATTAGAGTGCATACGCTACTTGGAAGAGCCGAACGAGTGTGTATACGCAACTTCACCAAAGCGAATCAACGTATAACTTCGTTGCACTTCCTGACTTTAGACATACCCAGATCATTACATATGTTAGCAACCAGATCTAGTCCATCATATCACATAAAGATTATGATCCTGATCCATTATAGATCTCATCCATCAACACTGAAGCTAAACACAGTCAACCAAACTAAATATGCAGAATACTGACACCAATAAATAGTCATCAAAACTCATCAACAACCAGAACCACCTGTAACTTTAAACATCACAGCTCATATGTTGTACGCTACTTATATGTATCTAACATGCATATGTACACACTTTTATCATAGTCAACCAGCGTATACATCTGTAAAAATTCATTCATGACTTTCAACTATTCCAAACTTGAGTTATACCCAGATCATAATATTTACAGAACATTAAATGTGTCAGTATACAGATCTAGACTTAACAAGATCAAATCGTATAGAGATGATTCATTCCAAGCCATTAGATCCCGATCTATCCTTATATCTTGTTCTCCATTAACCGCTGAGATTCCTCCTTAGCTCAGATCAAGCAAAGCATCATGAACCCATAACCTACATACTGGATCTCATACTTCATCAGATATTCAAGATTTTCTGAATACCTTTGCCTAATGATCTTCTTCTCCTTTTATAGTCTTAGGCCTTACTTAATACCATGGTCCAAAACCATTTAGAACCAATACTAGGGACCCAATACCTGGGTTCAACACTTTTGATGCAATACCAAGGACCAAATACCAAAATACCATGGACCCAAAACTTAGTTTTCCGACATGTACGCGCTTTTCCTTGCGTGAAAGTGTGTGTGCACGATATACGTACCTTTGTATATAGTGATCCTATGTGTATACACTACTTCGTATATAGTGAACCTGCGTATGTACACGACTTGGTATATAGTGAACCTACGTATATACTTTTCTTTCTTCATTCTTTGTAATCTGATCATCAATTCTTTGCTACTGACCTGCTGCACTATGATCTGTCATCTGTGTGAGTTTCCATCAAGGAAAACACTTGTATCATAATGCCAACAATCTCCCCCTTTGGGCTTGATGGCAAAGTTAACTTGCCATACCAAGAATTGTCAACTTAATGAGTTGTCATTTCTGAACTGATTCCTTTGAGTTGCCCTGCATCCCATGTCCTGTTACATCTGATCTCTCTTTTGTAGATTCATCTAGTTATGTATAAGTGAGATGTTCTGCTACAAGTGGGTTTCCATCAAGTACAACACATTCATAATGCCAACAATCTCCCCATTTGGACTTGATGGCAACAACCATACCAAGTCACTCTCCCCATTTGACATCAAGAGAAAAGGGTGAACCAAGATATTCTTGTAAGTTTTAACCCCGTACATAAATTACCTGCATACAAATTCTAAATCACAGAAAAATAAACAATGCAAGAGCATAACACATAAAACACATATACACAGAGATTTCCCACTGGATCCCAAAATCGGGACTACCAGCTTGA
>APFE030460609.1:6767-63597 GCA_000404065.3 Pinus taeda
TATATATATATATCAAAGAAAGTCATAGGCAACTAGTTTCCCTCTTGACTCTTCACATTTTTCATCATTAAACCTTGTTGACATTCCCTCCTATCCTTCCCCATTATCCAACATACCATTGCATGATAACCCTTTTTCCTTCAATAATGTCAATATTTGGAAGAAGAGACCTTAAAAAAGGACCTTGCCCGTAAATCTGTCACTCGGGGTGATCTTTTTGTAGAGTCTTCAAATTTAACTGATTTTGATAGGGCCCTTGGAGCGATGCAACCCTCTTATATTTCTTGATGAAAATCATGTCCCTGAACATCAGGGGAGTTGAGGGTTCTCCCAAAGTCCATTCTCTTTGTATACTAGTGTCTCTTCATCATCCCTTGATCATCTTCTTTCAAGAAACAATGGTCTCTACTGAAAAATCTAGGGAAGTTCTCCATCACATTTGTCTAGATTGGTGCATATGTTTGGTGGATGTTGAGGGTTGATATGGGGGCCGTGTTTTCCTATGGAACCCAAGGGATGTTACTCTCAAACCATACTCTTCCTTCTCTAGCATCATCCTGGAAGGACACCTCAGGGGACTGGATGAATCGATAATTATTGTTAATTTTTATGGTCCCTATCTAGATGGAGAATCTTTTTGGAATCATCTGTTCAATAGTGGTTTTCTCCTGGAACACTCCCTTATCTTTGTTGGCGACCTTAATTTTACTTCTTCTGTTAGTGAGATATGGGGGAAGAATGATCATCTTAATCCTTTTTCTCAGGTTATTTCTTGGATTATCTGTGAGTCAAACCTTATTGATATTTTCCCTACTCCTCTTAGTCCTATGTGGAAAAATGGAAGATCAGGAATTGAGGGGGTGGCAAAATGATTAGATAGATTCCTTATTGTTGATCCTCTTATTCAAAATTGGGAAAATGTCAATCCTGGATTAGTCAAGAGGTCATTTCAAACCATTTTCCAATTTTCCTACAACTCACTCAAAGTTTTGTTTTAAATTCAAGAGATCTTGGCTTAAAGAAGAGTCCTTTATTTCCCTAGTTTATGATTGTTGAACGAATTGTTAGGTTGATCTCTCCTTATCGGCTATGGATTCATGAACTATTAAAATGAAAAATATAAAATTCCATGTAAAATCATGGGCTCAAAACCTTGAACATGAACAACAAGTGAGATATAAAATTAATTCATGTCAAGTACAGTGATGTGTGGTTTGACGGTAAGTCACATGGGCGAAGCAAGGTTAGAGCGAAGTTAAAATCTCATTGAGTACAATGACCTGTTGTGGTGGCAGCTAAAGGGGCGGATTCCCCTATCTCGTGAGTCTGCTCTTGCTAAAATCATAGGAACTTAGTGTACCCAACTTGCAGGTGGTTGGTTATGCTGGTGTTATAGTGGCAGCTATGAGGTTTGATCCTGGGTCTCCCATGGATTATGCCTGGCAATTATCGATTCACCATGTGGTTAAAAAAAAATAATTCATGTCAAAATTCTTTCATTTATATAGGGTTTCAAGGAGCCCTTAAAAGCATGATATGTTCCTTAACTAAGAGGAAAGTATGTCTGCTCAAATATGAGGAGGAATACTAGATATTTAAGAGCAGGGCGATTTGGATAAAGGAGGGTGATAGCAACACTAAATTCTTCCACAAGTTTGCCTCTTATAGGAAGAATAAAAATGTTATTTGAGACATCTTCGATGAAGAGAGTAAGTCCTTTTGCTCCCAATGGGATTTGGAGAAGCTCACAAGGGATCACTTTTCTAAGCTTTTTAGGGATCCTGGTGACTGTCTAATACAGAATCAACTCAATGTTATTCAACATTTTCCTAGAATCTTTTCAGAGGAGGAAATAACTAGAATGGGTCAATGTGTCTCACTGAAAGAGATAAAGGATGTCATGAATTCTTTTACAAAGGATAAAAGCCCTGAGCCTGATGGCTAGACTGTAGAGTTTTATCTAGCTTTCTTTGATTTGGTTGGGGGTGACATCTTCCATGTGGTGGAGGAGGCGAGAGTGACTGAGAAGGTATCTAGGGCTATCAATTCTACTTTCTTAACTCTAATTCCTAAATCCTCCAAGCCACAAACTTTTAATAATTATTGACCCATATATCTCTGTAATCTTATTTACCAAGGTGATTGCAAAGGTTTTTTCCTCCAGGTTGAAAGATGTTCTTTCTACAGCTCTCCCCAACAAGCAATTTCACTTCCTTTTGGGTTGATTGATTTATGATGCCATTGGATTCGCCCAAGAGGCTCTTCACTCCATCAAAATTAGGAAACAATGTGCATCTATATTTCTCAATTCCTATTTTATTTTCGCAACACTTTTTATTTGTGAAGAATTACAATGTGATTTATTATTTTTTGTCATAGGAAATAAACTACGTAATTAATCAATTAGAAGAATAACTTTCTAGTTGCTACAATTCAAGGAAAATTTCAGATGGTATCAGAGCAAGGTTTGACAGATCAGAGGCTCAGAGACGCAGAGGGATAAATTTCGCAATTCAGAGGGGGCTTGAGAGAATTTCTTCTAGGTCTGTGCAGAGGCTGGCTAGGCAATGGGAATTGCTGAACAAGGGTTCAAATTTGTAATATTCCTAATGGAAAATTTGACAATAGATAACATAAATGGAAATAAACACACAACCAACACTTTTACGCACAAATAAATGCCAATAAAAATCATTGAGCCATTTTTATTAATCCACTAAAAGGAGTACATCAACAAGAAGGACTATAGGAACTTGGGTTTTCCAAGCAAGAGGAGTGAAACCCAAGAAAAGATCTCTGACCAAAATTATGTATGACCCTGTTATGGTGTAGATGGCCTCGTGAGAAGATTGTTGAAACCTGCTATTGCAAACATGTTCCCTCCAAAACTTCATTGAAGCACCGTGAGATTTCTGGGTGAAATCTCCTCAAGAGAGTTGGTTTTTCATCCAACACTCAACATCACACCCGAGGGTTTCCATCTTAGGGCTAGAGAAGTTTGGAACTAGGTTCTCCAAATATCATCAATAAAAAATATCAAAAATCCAAGATGTCCGCCAATGGCCTCCCCCTTCTCTTTTATAAATTTGATGGACCCCTCTAGAACCTCCTATTTTATTATTATTTTAATCATTAAGCACATTTCCCTCTTTTTATTTCAATTAAAATATTATTTTTAATGTGGAAAAAATGTAAATTTTCCACCATGCATCCTCAGGTCACTGAAAATCACTTATAACCATCCCATCCTATAGATCTTCTTGTTCTAGTTCCAATGAGCTATTACAGTAAGGTGCTCTGTCAAGTATTCCCCTTGAAATGCCACCTTAAGCATAATTAATTGAGTTAGGCCCAATAATAACCTTGTTTTTTGAAAGTTGTCATAATGCAATGAAATGAAAGGCAAGTTGCGTAGATGATGGAATATGCCAAGTGCATGCCCATCAAATCCCATAGAAATTCCTCAAAACCCCATGAAACATCTCCAAAATCTCATGGGCCTGTTAATGAAGTAAACCTGCACCTATGACATGTATGCCTCCAACCCTAAAAGTACATCCTAACCATGCCATAAGGAACACCAGAAAAAGGATCACAAATCCTCATGGCCCAAGATTGCTTGCCCTCAAGCAATCCAAACCTATGGACCAATCTGGTTACCCAAAGCAGCTGAGACCCAATGCTCGGATCTAATACAAACCACAAGGTGATGTTATGCCTCTATGTCAAATCACCATGAACGGTCCCCTCAATGCTTGGATCCCAGAGTAATCTATGACAAAACCTGTCATCAACAAATCCTCATGGATCCCAATGCCACCAACAACAAGCATCAATGCTCTATGGCTCCTGTTGTGTTATAGCTCCGGCTATGAATGTTGTTGTATTAACCGCGTACCAACTCATCACCTCTCTCTAGTGCAACCCTTGGCATAGGCCAAGGTCAGTCCCACTATGTAGATGCAAGCTTGAAGTGTTGGAAAGTTGTTGGCCTACCTCCCACTACAAAATATAACATGTAGTACTCCTCATGTCTAAGGGTCCCAGTTGCACTATGCTCTTGATTGAGAATATCGTGCCACCAACAGGATACCAACTCATGATCTCCTGCCAATCCATCCTGTGGGAAGGATCGGATGCATGTGCACCTGTATATGGTACAAATCCATTCTGTTATACCACTATCAACTCATGCAACTCTGTCCAACCTATCAACCATATATGTCTAGGAATCCCTTCCTCTTCTCCCTATAAGTGGGTAACCCGTGCTGCAGACCCTATCTATGTACTCCTGGAGAGGGCTTCTGCTTCAAAGTTCTACAACTTTGCTAGTTTCCACTACATCCACGTGCACCTCGTTAATGTGTAGACCCAAAGATGGGTGCACCACTATCTCCAAAAGAGCCTCCCTCATCTGACCAGAAACTCCATGCTCCACCTGTACACTCATCACCAACAAAACTATCATGCTAGGTCTGAATGCCTCGTGATTACCAATGTCTGCAAATCCTACCTCCTTGTTGGCATCCTGTACATATATATGCCCCTCATCAATGGTTGGCCCCAGGGACTGTTGCTCATCCTCCTCCATCATGGGTTCAATATGAGCCACTAACTAACTCTCCAAAAATGGCCCATCATGCACATTGTGTTGGTCATGTTGAATGGGAACAATTTTTTGTTCATCAATATCCTCTACCAAACATGGTTGCATCTTTGAGTTGTTGTCGACAACTCCCCATGACTTCTCATGCTCCTCAAAGGCATCCTCGGATGAACTCATGGACTCACCCAAAGAAGAATCCTCATCCCAAATGTCAAAAGGAACCCCCTTCTGCTTTACCTGTGCCATCACCTCCGTGTCACTGAAGCATAAGTGGTTAGGTCCCCAAGGTTCCTTGCAGATGAAGCAAAGACCCCTCTTTCCCAGCTCATTCTTGCTACATGTTTGGATCACCATCATCAACTCCTCATAGGTTATTTGCCTTCTGAAGAATCTCATATTTTTCTCAACCATCCCTTTGGCTAGCTCATAGGCAGCTAGTGAGGCAACTTGTATCTTCCTCTAAATGGCTAACAATTTTGTCTGTAGCTGTTTGTGAATGACATCACCTTCAACTAGCAATGAAGATAAGATATCTCACGTGTTGGCTTTTACCTCCTCAGGGTGATGCTCTCTAATGTTGGTGAAGAAAAAATGGCACATCTGAAGGATCAGATCAGCTTGTTCTAGATCAAGCATGACTACATAGGATCTGATTTTGGCCATGGTGTCTAGGATTATGAGCCTTCTATCAAAGTTTGAGCTCTAGGTGTCATGCAGTCCTGAATAGCATTCTACAACCAATTGAAAGACCCTCTTCATGATATCATCATTATTGGGAGGAAAGGGTGCTAGTATCCTCAAAATATTGCTAAAACATGATGCGATGATAAGTTTGGATTTTTATCTCGGATGCTCCAAGAATATGGCTTGTACCAATGAAAGCATAACTGGTTCCAGATCCCAATTTAAACTCCAATCAAATTGACCCACCTTGGAAAGATAGGATTCTATCTTTTCCAATGTGAAGTCATCTCTTGATCTTCCAACCTTTAAATCTGAGCCAACTACGAAAAGCCAATTCCCCACTTCTTTCTCCTTTTGTAAATCCCTCGGATGATTCTGTTGGAGCATATTATGCACTTTCCTAGAGAAGGGTTTGTTGTTCTGTTTGGGTGCATAGTGTTCCAAGGAACCAACTTTTGCAGTTCAATCTTTTCAATTTCCTTAGGAGTTTTATGAGTTCCTTCATGGTTTAGCCCAATGATGACATGAGGTCACTGCTGTTTATGACTTGGTTGGGGTATTTTGACAAATAGTTTGAGGACAAACTGTTGTAGGTGTATTTTGAAGCTAGTCCCAATTTATACAAACTGTGGTCTTTGCAATGATAAAGGAAACCTTAAATAGCTGAACCACTTGTGGTTATAAACTCAGAAAATGTATATATTTTCATTGTTGTTGCATTATTAATTAAAATTGAAGGATCTTGCCATATATCAACTTCTACTCATTGTCTGAACATTTATAAATAACAAAATTTGAAACTTGATTCCTTATGTTGTAGATATGGTGTTCTACATGACCTTCAGGCAAAAATTCCAGCGTCTCCCTTCATTTATTAGCAGTAATTTCCGTCTTTTTTATTTTATTCACAACTCGTCCTTCTTGTCTCTGCCTTGGTTGTTCAAATAACACAGAATTGATTTTAATTGCCTCCCTGGACTCTGTTTCCCGAATAATCCTCTTCTATGATCACTTCAGAAACATATGCACCGATTTAATACAAACTCCAACCAATGATATAAATCATTCTTGGTCTCATTACATGAATCAAATTTCAGCAGAAGAATGTTCCATGATCAACATTCATGGAGGGAGATACAAATGATATTTGTCACCTTTCCACTTCAGTAAGGGAAAATTTCAATATGCCTCTGCAACTCTGTCACACACACATTTAGCAAATGGTGGTCGGCCTTCCAAATGATCTGCAAGAAATGGCCAATTCATATCACCAATTATTTTTGTTTATCGAAGTCAGAGACTATGGAATTCCAGCTTATCTTGTATTGCTTCTATCTTGGTAATCCAACTCTCGACCATAAAAGAGTTGGCAGAAAGAATTTAGATCAGTCGCTGGAAACAATATGAGTTTGCACCACAGTGATTATAACCATCAATTCCTCCTCAATGTACTGCAAGCAACACACATTCATATATTTGGCCAATAACTACTTCGAACCACCTCAAGCACGTAAATCCTTCAGCAGGATTTTGCCCCACGCGCAAGAATCTGGCCTACACGATTTGACCCAGCAATGCGCCAATCTAACGACTTGCCAGTGATAGACGGCCCCCACAATAAAACGTGGCCCTCCAATTAAGCAGCTATGGGGAAACGTTGGTTCAATAAATGATTCATCTCTTACAACCGCTCATATGTTATGATCCAAATCGACTTGTGCTCAACACTCCCTGTATCGATCTTCTCTTTGGCATATAATAGCCACTTATGCTACTCAGACCGAACAACCAATTAACTTTGGCCTTCTATTCAAGAAATCGACCAACAGGTAAAAGGGTCGTGTGGCTCTCCACTAGAGTTGTGGCACCACAATAAATCTGGTTCCTTCACAATATGACAACTTCGTCCAATTAAATCTGGTGTTGCACAAATAAGAATTCCACTCATAAATCACACACACAACAATTTGCCCAACTAATTTATTAGTTGGTCCTCTATGTTGATGCAAATTTGTTCTAGCAAGCAAGTGGATTTTTACCTCACCAATGAACGACTTGTCTTTAACGAAAACCCTCATGGAATTGGCCTCATTAAAATTTATTAAATGGTCTTCAAAAATATAATGGGCCAATAATCAAATAAATTTGTTCTCCCTCAAGACGTTCAGCCCTTCCAGATTGATAATTATGGTCCCACTATAAATTAATACGAGAATTTGACTTCAATAATGTGCAAGGGCCTCTTTTAATTTGATTTTAATAAGAATTTGCCTCCATACAATATATTAGGTTGCTCCAATTTGTTGAATTCTTATTATGCCTGCAGCAATTTCTCAGAAATTGCCACATAGTCAATGAGGAAATTTGTCGAGCCCTTTTCAATAAACTCTCATTTTGCTACAAAACTGGTTTTTCAGCTTCTCCAACAAATAGACAAAATAATCGTCAGGGGGGCAGGAAGACCAGCTCTGATACCATTGTAATATTACTAATGAAAATTTTACAGTAGATATTAGAAATGCAAATAAACACACAACCAACAATTTGATACACAAATAAATGCCAATAAAAATCGCTGAGCGATTTTATTAATCCACTAAAAAGAGTACATCAATAGGGAGGAATAGTGGAACCTGGGCTTGCCAAGCAAGCAGAGCAAAACCTAGAAAAAGATCTTTGACCAAAATGATGTATGACCTTGGTAATGATGTAGATGGCCCCATGAAAAAATTGTTGCAACCTTCTACTACAAACTTGTTCTCAACAAAACTCCGCTGAAGCACCGTGAAATTTCTGGGTGAAAACTCCTCAAGAGAGTTGGGTTTTTGTCCAACACTCAACAACATACCTGAGGGTTTCCGTCCTAGGGCTAGAGAAGTTGGGAATTAGGTTCTCCAAATCTCATCAATAGAAAATATCAACAATCCAAGATGTCCTCCAATGGCCTCCCCTTCCTCTTTTATAACTCTGATGGACCCCTCTAAAACCTCCTATTTTATTATTATTTTAATCATTGAGCACATTTTCCTCGTTCTATTTCAATTAAAATATTCTTTTTAACGTGGGAAATGGTAAATTGGCCACCACGCTTTCGCATTCCACTGAAAACCATTGCTAACCATCCCATCATTTAGATCTTCTCATTTCGGTTCCAACAAGCTATTACACTAAAGTGTTCCATCAAGTATTCATCTCGGAATGCCACTTTAAGGGTAATTAATTGAGCTAGCCCCAATAACAACCCTATTTTTGAAAGTTGTCGGAATGCAATGAAACGAAAGGCAAGTTGTGCATATGATGGAATATGCCAAGCGAATGCCATTGGATCCCATAGAAACTTCTCAAAACCCCATGAAATATCTCCAAAGGCCCCTGGGCCTGCTGATGCAGTAAACTTGCACCTGTGACCTGTCTGCCTCCAGCGCTGAAAGTCCATGCTAACCATGTCATAAGAAACACCAGAGAAAGGAACATCACATATTTTCCAGTTGCAGGTGGCAGGAAGAGGTCAATTTATTTAGTAGCAATTACAACAGGCAATAGTGAAGTCGGGAAAATTTTCCAATGAGAAAATCAGTACTTTCGTTGAGCAAATCTAGGCATAGTTGATTTTGCAGCAGTTTTGCAAAGTAGAATCAATGTTGGGTGGAAGAGAAATTGCACACACTAAGGGATTTTTCTTAGAGGGCTTCCAGATTCAGTTTTCTGAAGGAAGTTCTCGATTTCCAGTTGCAGAAGGTCATGCGAGCTTTCTAGACTAGCCAGTTCGAGTTGCTGAGATTGCAGTTGGTGTGCTAGTTTCTAGAAAAGGACATCTAGAAGGTTGATCGAGTAGTCTTAGAGAGAAACTAAAGGCGAAGAGAGGCAACAATAGCAGTTTTGCACATTCCAAGAGAGAGTGCAAGCAACAGAACAAGTAGTCGAGCAGGAGAGGAAGAGGTTCCTGTTTATTTTCATAATTGTGAGTTTTGCAGAAAACAGCCTCAAGTAGGACTTTGAGGTTAGGATAGGCTAGATGGAACCTAAAATGATTGTATTTGGCAATCCAGGATGACTTCCCTGCTAGATGAGCATGGTCTGAGGACATACGCAAAGAGAGTTGTAGTACCGATAGACCCACAACAACTAGAGAAATACAATAAGGATATGGATAAGGCGAAGCCCTTGATCCTCAATGGAATGAGGGGACTTGTAGTCTCACACATAGCAGCCAAGAATATGGCTAAAGAGATGTGGGATACTTTCACAGCACTATACCAAAATCCCTCCAAGAATCGGAACATGTTCATGAAGGAGAAGTTGAGAACCAAAAGGATGCAGAAGGGAGAATGAGTTACCCCCACCTCACCAGGATTCAAGATATCCAGAATGAGCTTACCACAGTTGGAGAGACATCTCAAGAAGTTGAACTTGTGTGTGTAGCTATCAACGGTTTCACCGAGGAGTGGGCCACTTTATTCCAAGGTATTATTGTTGGTTGGGATTGGTTCTGGGAAGACTTCATGCAGGAGGAGATGCAACTTCTTGTAGTCAAGATTAGTCTTGGTGGAAGCAGAAAAGCATCGAAGAGTGTGAAGGAGGAAGAAAACGTAGCCCTTGCATCGAAGGGAAAGGAAAAGAAAGGTCCCAGTCAGGGTCACAGCTCATAGGGAGGAGAAAACAAGAAATATTTGTCAAATATCACATGCTTCAGATGTGGTGAGTTTGGTCACTACAATACTCAGCGTCCTCAAAAGAAGAAGGACAAGAAGGAGAAGAAGGAGTAGGCAGCAGCTTCAGCAGAGATTGAAAAAACCACATGAAAATAAAGACTGTGGAATATCCAAATCCAGACTTACAAAAACCACACCACAGAAATCTACAAACCATTAGAGATTGACCAGTTATCCTCCAAGTTGGAGGAATATTTCTCTTTGTACGCAGCTTTAAACCCTAGAGTTACGAAAAGATGGGAAAGATCCTTCGAGGAGAGCATCAGACAGGGGTTTCCTCTTGGATCAATACCCTTGCTATAGGGGCCCACAATATTCAGTAGCAGATGGATAAATGTTATATAGTGTAGTCATTTCTTAATGGACAATTTTAGTACTAGTTGCAATCAGATGTTAAGAGGAACAGAGAAATTGGAGCACAAACATTCTCAATGGACAATGCAGAGATTGGTAGCAATTAGATTCTCAGGAGACAGTTGCAGTTCATGAGACACAATTGATTCAACAATTTAGTTCTCAGTCATACTAGTTGCAGAAGTAGCATGAGATCAGTTGCAACAACAACATGAGATTAGTTGCAGTGCAAATGTAGGGTGGTTCAACTTAGAGTTTCATAGTGTCTTGGTGCGCAGTGGCAAGTTGTCACAGTTGTCAGACATCAAAAGCATGTATAGGAGGATGTTATGAGATGTCTAGAAAACCTTTCTCGCTAAGAGGGAGTGTTATTTTTTGATGGTTGGGTAGAATCGAATAGGTCTTCTAGTCTTGAATTTGGTTAGAGATGCTTAGAAACACAATAACCTCAGAACCTCGAAAACATTTCAGGAGAAAAAACCTAGAAATTGCTCAATTAAGTTAATTAGTCAATAATTAAATATTTTTTAAGTCTAACTTAGGAAAAGTGATTAATTAATACGAATCAATTGAGAAGAGTGAGATTTCTCTAGAAATTCACATGGAACGACTTAGAGATGATCTCATCCGTTGATGAGGATTTAATCATGGTCGTGTTGATAAATCTAGGGCATTATAATTAATCGATTTCTCTTTTATTAGTGACTGCTTGTGAATTTTTTTCCCTTGTTTAGATTAGGATATTCTTTATGTTAGTTCTTAGTGTTCTTCTTCTTCAAATAGTAACCAATGCATGAACATGAAAAACAAGAGACACGGCATGTAGGCTATGAGCCAAGGCCAAAAACTCTCACTCTTTGAGACGAAAACCTACACAAATTCTTCTTATAGAGATTCCAATTGACGAATACCAAGACCAAGACCCTTGACCTAGTAGCCTCTCCAAGATCAAGACACAAGTTCTCTTGATAATCAACCTTCTCCTTCGTTCCTCTTCCACTTTGATCTTCTTCGTATCTAGACCTTCTTCATGATATAATACCTATTAATTTTTGAAATTGCGGTAAAATTCAACCTTGGAAAGTTCAAATGACCGAGATAATGATTGCATTAGACTCCCCTTTTCGAGAGGACCAAAATCGACCTAAAGATCAACCAATTCAGTGAAGCAGAAGTTAAGTTTTGAATTATTTTATTCATTCACTCATTATGAAATGGGTCAGCTATAACCACTTGGGTAACTACTTGGGTCAACCTCAACCCCAAGTAAACCCTCAAGAAAGACTATAAAAGGAAGAGACCTCAAGCTCATTTGGACACATTCAATTAAGACATCTTTTGTTCTTCTATTTTGTTTTGGCTCGCACAAGTTCATCGACAAAAGTTTGTATTGGGTCTGAAAGTATAGGCGTAAGGTTCGCTCTAGGTTTGGTTAATCTAGATCTCGGTCGTTGTCACAAATAGGAAGTTTTTCATCCACAGTTGCAGGCATGGAGTGGTCCAGAGAGTGAATTTAGCTCTCTGGTCGCTCAGACATAGTTCAAAGGGAGAGACTCTGAGTTCTGAAGGGTTTAGTCCCTGGTTGCTCGCACTAGGAAGCCCTGGGAGCGACTCTGATAGTATGGTCGCTAGCACAGCTTAGCCAGAAAGCGAGTTTTGCCCTTCTAGTTGCTCGTGCAGATCCTTAAGGGTGCGACTGTGGGTTTTTATAGTTCGAGGCCGGGGTTGCACGCACAGTGTCCTCCTGAGAGCGATTGTGTAGTTATAGTCGCACACATACAATCTTCATGAGAGTGACCCTTAAGTTTAAGTCGCCCATAGATAATGTGTTAAAATTGGCACCTAGGGCCAAACTCCATATGGGTCATCTTATTAATGGAAGATGATATTTTTTCTTGGATCCCTCTCATCGAGAGGTGTAGGATTGATCTAAAGATCATCTGATTCCGATAAGTATTCATGGAGATATGAATTTATTTGTGTTATGGGACAATTCGTCAAGGCCGACCAGCAACCAAATATACCCCACTTGTGCTCAACGTTTTACCATAAAAGGAGGAGGTATTCAAGTCATTTAGACACACACTCTTCTTGTGATCTCCTCCTCTCCACATGTCTTTGGGTTTTGGTGGGAGGAGAGATACTAAGAGTATACGCTGGCCTAAATCTTATGATGCCCTAGCCGCCGTAAGGAGGATGCCCTAGACGCAGTTAAACGAGGAACATATAGACATAGTCAAAAGAGAAAGCTCTACGTAGATATAAGGAGCAACTAGAGAAGGCTTCTAGCCACACCATTTAAGGGTGCCTGAGGCCGCAGTCAATGAGGATTTTTATGCAGCAAGAAGAGGCACCTAACACAGTCATGAACGCAGCTAAAGGGAGATCCACAAAAGCCCTAACCACAGTCCTCTATACACAGCTTATCACAAGGAATAACATAGACCCCATACGCTGTTTTATACGCAACAAGAAAAGGGACTTCGTTGTCCCTAACACAGTCATGGAAGGAGGTTAAACACAGGCCTTATCTGCTGGCTTTATTCCTCTCATACACTGCAAAGAACATAGCTCTAACGCTGCCCTAAATACAGCCATAGAATCACAACAAGGATTGGACAAAAACACAGGTCTTTGACTGTCATCTAGACGTTGATTTAGGAGGGTGATATTATGCCCTAGCTGCAAAGAATAGGAGGACTTATGACTATATAATGGAGGCCTAAAAGACAGGCCCTAATGCTATGTAAGAAGGCTCAATACATGCTTGAATAAGGGCACCTATGTGTAGTCCTAAGAAAAGACACACACGCTGTTACAGTGTTGGTATATATTACAGACTTGGGTATAGAATCACGGTGACTAGGTGCAGTCATAGAAGGAGCTTAGACAACATGGATTTGACAGTGGTGCAGCCTCAACGATAAGCTATTCAAGGGTCAAGATATTTGGGTGTTGTGTGTAAACCTATCTTCCTGCTGAGCTAGGCCATAGGCCATAGCCAGCAACATAGAACTTCAAGGGTTGCACTAATCAGTGGCAGTGCTGGAACCTCTCTTGGATCACTGCAGTCTTTGAGTTGTTGACTGTATAAAGGACTAACATGATGTAGGTGACATCAATGATGTTGAGAACAACTCAGTGATATTTGGGTGAAACACCAAGACGATGAAGTACAACATGATGGAGATAGCATGATGATGAATGAGACAGCATGATGATGAATGATGCAGCATGATGGGCATGGTAGTGAGGTGTAGCATGATGATGAGGTGCAGCATGGTGACGGGAGCAGCTCAGTGACTAGGTGCAACACAGTGACGGGTGCAACATGAGTACGAGATGCAACACTATGATAGGTGAAGCAATCACCTTGGAGAATCAGTTGAAGCAGCATGTCTTCAACTGATCTCATGTATCATCATTCTAGGAGATGATCTATGCTCTTATCTAGATAAGTCAAAGTGTTAATTTCAGTTGTAAATGTACTATCTCTCTCTCTCTCTCTGTTGAACTATTGAAGAACATAGAAGAAGAATTGATCAAAGGATTCCCCACATTGGGGTTTGTCCCTGGCTAGCGCCACATCTTGTGTCCTCTTGTCTTGGCTTGTCTTCTGCGCTCTATGTTTATGTTCTATCTGCAGTTTACTTTAATGCTGATGTGATTGCTGATCTGGAAAAAAATATTGAACTAACTGGGAAAATTAAAATAAATTGCTCTAAGCATAAAACATACCTAAAATTAACATGGTATCAGAGCTGAGGTGAAGACAATGCCCAAATAAGAGTGAAAGAGCAATCACCAAAGACAGTTGGGAAAGGACAAAAGGATCGGATTCCACATCCCTATTCAAATTCACCGAGGGTGAAGTTGAAGCAGAGAATATTATCAGAATGGCACAGCGGAAGTTTCTGATGGCCTACCTAAAGATCACTTCATTGGGAAGTCCGGATCTAAGGTTGGAAAGAAAGGGAGATGCCTTGGTTGTAATAAGTTCGGCCATTATGTGAAGGAATATCTCAATGGCAGAGACACATCTCTTGATGAAGATAACAATCATTCCAGGGACATCTTCAATGATCAAAGGAATGACAGGTAATGCAGGTCATCAAGGAAATGGCTGACTCTTCAAAGAAAGCAAGGCACCCTAGGTATGAAGAATCAAATGTCATTTTTGATAAGATAAAGAAGCGTTATCTTGTATTGGCCCTCTCCTTCGAATGCTTAGGGAATCTGGCTTATTGATTGTAGTGCTTCAAGGAACTTCATCGGATAGTAGGGTGCACTCTCTAATTTGGTAGAGATGGAAACAATCGTGGAATTATACTTGGAGCCAATGCCACCTATCCCGGAAAGGGTGTAGGGAATGTTACCCCTCAATTGAATAAGGGTAACTCGATTCATTTACAGAATCTCTTTTATGTACCTGATCGCAAGAAGAACCTAGTGTCCATTTTGGCAATGGAAGTCAAAGGATACAGGGTGGCACCCATCGATGGAAAGGTACATGTTTGAAAATAGAATTTTCAAATATGTTTTTGAGTTCAGGGTTGTATCAAGTTGCAGGAAGTCCACTGGGGACCATGTACATTGACACATAGCACCGGAGGTCTGTAAGTCAGATGGTCATAGAAATGCCTGAATTAAAAATGAGCATGAAAGTACATGTCTGAGATGTACCGAAGGAAAATCTTACAAGGGGACCATTCCCCTCATGTAGCAGGTCCACAGGTTTGGAACAACCCGAGGGGTTTGAGATTCATGATCAGGAATCTCACGTATATAGGTGGAAGAAAGCCCTCTATGGCTTGAATCAAAATTCCTCAAGTGTAGTATGAGAGGACTGATAGCTGTCAAATGAAGCTGAGATTCACTAAGAGTGAAGCCGATCCAAACCATTGTTTGAAGGTTGTGGATGATAAACCTCTCATACCAGCACCTTCTGAGGATGACATATTTCAAACAAGTGTAGACCCTCTCACTTGCAGAAGTAAGAGGGAGTTGGATTCCGGATATGAAATGGTAAACTGCAAGCCCGTTACTACCTCAAGGATCTTAACTTTCAAAAGTTATATGGTGTGATGCCGGACCACATTTGGGAAATGCCTTTGAGTTCCATAAACTCATTTGCATTGATGTTCTTGGTGAACTTCTGTCCAGACATATGTTTTGCAGTTAGCATGGTGAGCTCATATTTGGTTGAGCCTCACTCAATTGGTGCCAAGAATCTTCTAAGATATCTTCGGGGCACAATCTCTCATGGATTGAGATACACTGCCGGAAATATGAACTGCATGATTATTCGAATGCTGACTGGGCAAGCAGTGTGGAGGATCACTAGAGCACTTCTCAGTGCTGGTTCTCTTTGGATTCTGCCTCAATGTAATGGATGAGCAGGAAGCAGAAGTCGGTTGCTATAAGCACCACCAAGACCGAATACATAGCTACGAGTACGACCTCGTGTGAAGTTGCATGGTTGCAGAAGCTCTTAAGTGAGCTGTTTGTACACATGATGAATACCACTGTGATTCTCTGTGACAACCAGAGGGGGGATTCGATTATTGAGGAATCCTGTATTCGATGATTGCTCCAGCAGATAGACATCAGATACTACCTTATCTGGGATATGGTAAGTCGATGAGCGAGGAGGCTCCATCACATTGAGACTGATGTACAGGTCGCAGACATTTTGTCGAAGCGCCGGGGAAAGGTCAAATTTGTGACTTTCCTGAACGACTTGGAGTCGTTGAGAGACCCTCTTATAAGGGTTGAGTATGATGTATTAAGCTCTGGGAGCTCCAGGGGGCGCGGGATACTTGGAGCGACATGTGACCACAGGGCGACTCACCATTCCCTAGTGGTGCACTATGTACAAGGTAAAAGGTTCAACCTTCCCCTGTAACAACCCATGGCGACTATGGAACAGGATGATCAGTTCTCCTGTGAGCCAGGATCATTCGTTCTCCATGGCGACTGTGGAACAAGATGATTAGTTCTCTTATAGGCCAAGATGATTAGTTCTTTGTGGCATCCACTAGACAAGATGGTTCGTTCTCCTGTGGGTAGGATGATTAGTTCTCCTGTCAAGGCATCCTACCCATGTAGTCTAGGACTCATGGGAAGTACCTCTCATCTAATCAATGAGCAGGGAAATGAGGATAGGGACCATATTAGTAATATCGACGGAGGCATCGTTGTATCTACCGTTCTCCCTATGCTAGGATGACCTCCATTGATCTGGGATCAGTATGAGTGGTTTGAGACACTCTCTTGTGATATTGATCTGGGACCAATAAAACTGACTTTGGGCCAGTAAGAGTGGTGTGACACACTCTCTTCAGATGAAACTAACTTCGGGTTAGTAGAGAATGGTATGAGACATTCTTGATCAATTCTTCTTCTTCATGGTTCATCATAGCAGAGTAGAGCAAAGCAAGCAGAGCAGAGCAGTGCAGGGCACTGATGGCAGAGATAGTACAGTTGGACATATGGATCAATGGATGGAGTTCTCCCTAGATGAAAGGGAGTGTTAAAATTAGCAACTAGGGCCAAACTCCATATGGGTCATCTTATTAATGGAAGCTAATATTTTTTCTTGGATCCCTCTCATCAAGAGGTGTAGGATTGATATAAAGATCATCCGATTCCGATAAGTATTCATGGAAATATGAATTTATTTGTGTTATGGGACAATTCGTCAAGGTCGGCCAGCAACCAAATATACCCCACTTGTGCTCAATGTTTTACTATAAAAGGAGGAGGTCTTTGAGTCATTTAGACACACACTTTCCTTGTGATCTCCTCCTCTCCACATGTCTTTGGGTTTTGGTGGGAGGAGAGATATTAAGAGTATACGCTGGCCTAAATCTTATGATGCCCTAACCGCAGTAAGGATGATGCCCTAGACGCAGTTAAACGAGGAACATCTAGACGCAGTCAAAAGAGAAAGCTCTATGCAGATCTAAGGAGCAACTAGAGAAGTCTTCTAACCACACCATTTAAGGGTGCCCTAGGACACAGTCAATGAAGATTTTTATGCAGCAAGAAGAGGCACCTAACGCAATCATGAATGCAGCTAAAGGGAGATCCACAAAAGCCTTAACTGCAATCCTTTATACACATCTTATCACAAGGCATAACATAGACCACATACGTTGTTCTATACACAGCAAGAAGAGGGACTTCATTGTCCCTAACACAGTCATGGAAGGAGGTTAAACGCAAGCCTTATCTGTTGGCCTTATTCCTCTCATACACTGGAAAGAACACAGCTCTAACGCTGCCCTAAATACGATCATAGAATCACAGTAAGGATTGGACAAAAACGTAGGTCTATGGCTGTCATCTAGACGTTGATTTAGGAGGGCCATATTATGCCCTAGCCGCAGAGAATAGGAGGACTTTTGACTATATAATGGAGGCCTAAATGACAGGCCCTAACGCTGTGTAAGAAGGCTCAATACAAGCTTGAATAAGGGCACCTATCTACAGTCCTAATAAAAGACACACACGTTGTTACCGTCTCGGTATATATTACAGACTTGGGTATAGAATCACGGTGACTAGGTGCAGTAATAGAAGGAGCTTAGATAGCATGAATTTGACAATGGTGCAGCCTCAAGGATAAGTTGTTCAAAGGTCAAGATATTTGGGTGCTATGTGTAAACCTATCTTGCTGTTGAGCTAGGCTACAGGCCATAGCCAGCAGCATAGAACTTTAAGGGTTGCACTAATCAGTGGCAGTGCTGGAACCTCTCTTGGATCACTGCAGTCTTTGAGTTGTTGACTGTATCAAGGACTAACATGATGTAGGTGACATCAATGATGTTGAGAACAACTCAGTGATATTTGGGTGCAACACCGAGATGATGAAATACATCATGATGGAGACATCATGATGATGAGGTGCAGAATGGTGATGGGAGCAGCTCAGTGACTAGGTGCAGCACAGTGACAGGTGCAGCATGAGTACGAGATGCAACACTATGATAGATGAAGCAGTCGCCTTGGAGAATCAGTTGAAGTAGCATGTCTTCAACCGATCTCATATATCATCATTCTAGGAGATGATCTATGCTCTTATCTAGATAAGTCAAAGTGTTGACTTTAGTTGTAAATGTACTATCTCTCTCTCTCTCTGTTGAACTATTGAAGAACATAGAAGAAGAATTGATCAAGGGTTTCCCACATTGGGGTTTGTCCCTAGCTAGCAACACATCTTGTGTCCTCTTGTCTTGGCTTGTCTTCTGCGATTTATGTTTATGTTCTATCTGCAGTTTACTTTAATGCTGATGTGATTGCTAATCTAGAAAAGATATTGAGCTAACTAAGAAAATTAAAATAAATTGCTCTAAGCATAGAACATACCTAAAATTAACATAGTGTTTATGAGGGCGACCCAATCCAGATCTAATTTTTGGTAGCTTGGTTTCAGTGATCTTCAGTGATCAGGTAGATCAAATTTCTCTCTACTACAAATTTGTATATGTGTAGATCTGATTTGTTAGTTTCCGCTGCAAACATATGTATTGGGCTCATTGACAGTGACAACAGTGCTCAACAGTATTCGGCACAGTGACAACAATATACAGCAGTGGACATTAGTTTGTGACAACACATTACAACCATCAGTATGAGGATTTTGATTCCTAGTATGATTAGATTTGTTTCATAGATATCATTATTGTTTTGCTGCATAGATAAATCATGGATCATTGTACTCTCTTTCGCTGCATCATTTGATGACGATCTAAGAAGAAGAAGAAGATGTGAAAGGGTTTTCCCCATAGTGGGTTTTGCCCTGGTCTCAGACCAATCCTGGTGTCTCTATATGTGTGCATGCTTTCTTCTATTGTTCATTTTATATTCTGTTGCATTGATGTTGATGGTGATGTTGTTTCTTTCTATGTAATTGCATATGTTGATGTATAATGACGTAGATCTGAATAATGTAATGATGAAATGGGGTGAAATTAATGTATTTATGATGAAATGCAACTATCGTAGCAAAGAACAATGTCTCCTTAATAAAATTTAACATGGTATTGGAGTTAGGCTAAAGAAAATCCATGGAGATCACCCTGATGATGACACCATTGATGGAAACAAGAAGAGGATGGTGGAGACCTAAAAGAATTATAGGGTTTGAAGATAACCCTAGGCATGTTGATTATTAGGATTTGATAGATTCTATGAGGTTAGGGTTGGAAAGAAAACCCTCGCAAAGTATGAAACTCTAGTATGGTCTATAAGCACTTGATGAAGATTCGATGAAGTCCTAGATGGGATAATCCCTAGCAGATCTGGACAATATTGGTATATGGACCATGGACATTGATGGTTCTTGAAGATTGGTTCAAGTGGGAGAGGATCACCTCTCATTGAAGATAAGTATTTCTTGACTTATACTTGTGAGACTTATGGATCTGATGATTATGTTATTGCTTTTACTTGTTGCATATGTATATGGGTGTTTCTAACCTCCTTGATGAGATGTGATGTGTAGATCCTTCTTGAGTATCATTTTGAGATGCAGATCTAGAAAGAT
Source organism: Pinus taeda (assembly GCA_000404065.3). Taxonomy (NCBI): domain Eukaryota; kingdom Viridiplantae; phylum Streptophyta; class Pinopsida; order Pinales; family Pinaceae; genus Pinus; species Pinus taeda. Next base: position 26,674 of record APFE030460609.1, read on the forward strand.
ACAAAGAGGTTCTTAATGAAAAGATGATGAAGTGCTTCAAGTGGCCTATCTCTAATGAGTAGGTGCCCAGGTATTTGAATACCTCAAGGTATGCATGGTATGTTGTGTTTCAGTTATTGGTTTGGTAAGCCCTAAGGTATGATGAGACTGCCTCTTTCTTTAATGGCTCATACATGCATATGGAAGTGACTTCGATATGTCTCCTATGATGAAATTATGCACTTGGTGTTCACAATTTTGACCTTATTGAATTATATGAGGCTATCTAATATTGATACATTGATGCACTTGATGTTTAGCTAACATATATGATCTATTTGTTGGATATCTTGATCCTATAAAGAAGGCTAGCACCTTGGCTGTAGAAAATGATACTCTTGATACTTGTCATGATGGATTTCATATATAAGGATAGTTCATTGACTCCTATGCATGAGTCTATTGGTAATGCTTGTGAAAGGCATGATGAAAGCATATGGAAAGTGCGATTGACATTCTTGTTATTTTGATAAAGCTTTATTGAATGACCTAATTCGATCTCATTGGTCATGAAGTGCATGTAAACCTTGATATGAGAAGTATAAGTGTAATATTGATATTCCAGATCTCTTAATTCCTATGATATTGTCTTGATGGCATATGGTTAAACTGGATGCAGTAACTTGATGGAGTGACTTGACAGAAAATGTTGCATGTATTTGTTGCTTTGAGTCTAACCTTGTTGAAATATTGATGTCATGATGTTGATGGCCATATCTTTATGATCTAACAGGTCTGATGTTGCATGACTCTACTAGATACAGGTTGCTTACATGAATGAAGATGAATGATGCAGATCCCTAGTCAGAGGGAGAACCGCTTCTCAATATTCTTGCCCTTATTACTATATGTATTCTATGTTGCTGAAGTATGATTTATGTGTGCATCTGACATTATTGATCTGTAGCATAGGCTTAGATCTGAAGCCCATTCAAAAATTAGGGTTTCTTCTCTGGTTGCAGTCACAGATCTAGGATATCTCGTCCCTAGACGCACTCATGCTAAGGCCTAGACAGCGTCCAGGCAGCTAAAGTCGCTCCCATGCTAACCTGAAGAGAGCGACCAGAGGTTTGACTGTTGTTGACCATCATCTGAAGTTGTCTAAACTCTTAATCATGATGTTCCTGACATATTCTGCCACTGTTGACTGATTTCTGAAGTTGTTGAGTTAAATTGTTAACCATATAATGAATTTTTGTGCATGAAATTAGATGGTCAACTGGAAGATATTAGAACCACAGATATATTGCAGATAACAACAAGATCTGCTAGTAGGAAAAGGTTGAATGTTTGCCATAGCATGATCATTACGACTAAACTTGTCTTTGCAGGTGACCAAGACATACATATAGATATGTCGCTATGTTTTTGCTGCAAGAGGTTAGCATGATTTGGCATTACTGGTATATATGAAAAGTGTTTTGTCATGATGCTTGACAATAACTTTGAATTGATGATTGAGATGGCCTTTGACTATAGATCTCTCTATGATAGAAATTTGGACTTGACCTAATGTATAGTGATTTGATCTGATGATTGTTGATTTTCCCAGATATCGATACTATGAGCGCATGATGACTTATGTGGGTATTTGGAGATTGGCCTCCTTATTCTTAGCACAATGGTTGGAATGATGATAGTTGTGATTTGGCATGAAAAATAAAACCTGCATGACTCATCCTTGATAAATGCATTTGCACCTATTGACAGGGTGACTTATATTATGCTTATGAGAATGAATTTATAAAGTTCAGATTGATAATGCATGACTTGTTGGCATGATGAAATGAGTTACACCTACCTCTTGGTTGAAAGTATTAATACTATGATAATGATGACTTTGATAATGGTCGTGATCTGGCTTATAAACTCTGATGAGTTGACCTTGTTGATTGATGATATAAAATTGAGTTATGGTGACTTAACAAGGCATGGTACCTGTAGAGAGCTTTGCATGAAGCAAGCTCCCCGATCTAGATATGTCTATATTTGACAGTTATCTGATGAAGTCAGGATGATGAGTTCCAAGGTATGGCTTTGATATTGATTTTGGTTTTATATGTTGATGATCTATTTGTGACAGGTGATGAGCCTTTGATGATTTGAAGCAGAGGGAGATAGCTTATGAAGCCTGAAATGATGTATCACGGTATGATGAATCGATTTATGGAAACCGGGAAAGGATTTCAATGTTGCAAAGCTATTGGAAAATGTTTTCGGATAATGAAAATGAAAATCCTTGGATACTCTGATTTAAAGTTCAAAATGTTGTTGAACTTGACATGGCATCCGATAGTTGAAGCATTGATGTTCCATTTTGAACATCCATCTATATATGTATGATGTGCATAGAACCTTAATGAATTCATGAGTGAGTAGCCTCACTCACATAGAGTTTCCATTGAGCATGCTTTGAAATATCTGCATGAGGTATTCTATTTTGAGAATAAGATATTTCTCCTATGATATGTTTCTGCACAAATGTATTGTTGATATTTGAGATTGATGTTGAGAAGCACATTTGGATGTTGCTCTAGTGTATGATTTGCCATGATATCTTGGATGAGAGGTCCATAGCATGACCAAGGTTGATTATGATGTTGCTAGCATGGCTAGCTGTGAAGCAAGGTACAAAAGCTCCTTAGAGAGTTGTTTGAGCATGATCTGGACATGAAATGGATACATTGTGATGATTCGATTAAAACCCATATTTATAGTTGGGACTGAGATACTCTCATACAATTGAGACAGTGCAGTTGTTCAAAACAAGCTTAGGCTTGTGGTTTGAGAGGGAGGATGATTATGGTATCATTTTGTGATTTATATGATGATATATGATCTAACATGATATTTTATTTTCTGTATGAACAAGAAACGACTTCTATTGATACAAGTTGATGATGAGGGCGGCACTGATCAAGAACATTGAGCCAACCCTTCCCCCCTGTTTGAGCTCTCAGGGTGAGAAATTGAGGGATAAGGGCTCCTGGGGTTGAGGGAACTCTGGACAATAGGGCATTACCCCTCTATTACCGATAGGGTTGAGGGTTTTACTCCCCTATCTGGTCTTTGCAGAGTATACCCTAGTTGGAATCCTACCCAAACGTAGGGCTTGTTGGGAATATTACTCCTCGTTTGGCCAACGAATTGAGGGTGTGCTTGGGGGTGTACAACCTAAGGCAATTATGATGCAGGTGTTCTACCACATGGCTACTAAGAGTTGTTGTTTGGAAGATTGGTAGGCAATAGGATTCCGAGTTGAGTTTTAAAGCTCCCCACTGAAATTCCAGGTTGGGGGCAAAGCTCCCCGATGAGATTCCAGGGTCGAGGGTGTACTCTCCTATGTGTTCCAAGGTCGGGGTGTACTCCCCTATGTGATCCAGGGTAGAGGCTTTACTCCCCTGTGTGATGAGTTATCCTATTGCTCAGTATGAGTGGAAGCTATTGCTCCCCGATGTGATTCCAGGTTGAGATGTGCTCCCTGATGATATGCTCTTCGATGACGATTGATGATGATATTCCAAGTAGTAGCCCACCCACATAGATTCCAGATAGTAGCCTATGGATAGAGGGTGGTAGCTTGAGCTCCCCTCCGGTAACAAATTCTTTTTCTAGATCTGAGAATGTTCAGCATTCAAGAAGGAATTCGCAAAGGATAGATTGAGATGTACAATGATGATTTGTGATCATGAGACACTTGAGATGGACATGACACAACAACTACATGACAAAGACGATCCGTGATGATACATGATGACACTCGAAGATTCCAGTAGGGCATATTGTTCGATGGACAGATATTGGCAGGTGGAATTCGCCCTAGTTGAGAGCGAGTGATAATTTTGGAAACTGCAGTAAAAATCCACCTTGGACAACTCAAATGACCTAGATAATGATTGCATTAGATTCCTCTTTTCGAGAGGACCAAAATCAACCTAAAGATCAAACAACTCGGTTAAGCAGAAGTTAAGTTTTGAATTATTTTATTCATTCACTCATTATGGAATGGGTCGGCTCTAACCAGTGGGGTAACTGCTTGGATCAACCTCAACCCCAAGTAAACCCTCAAGAAAGACTATAAAAGGAAGATACCTCAAGCTCATTTGGACACATTCAATCAAGACATGTTTTGTTCTTCTATTTTGTTTTGGCTCGCATAGGTTCATTGACAAAAATTCGTATTGGGTCCAAAAGTACAGGAATAAGGTTCGCTCTGGGTTTGGGTAATCCAGATCTCGATCACTGTCATATATCGGAAGTTTTTCGTCCATGGTCACAGGCTCAAAGTGGTCAAGAAAGCGACTTTGGCTCTCTAGTCACTCAGACACAGTTGAGAGGGAGCAACTCTGAGTTCTGAAGGGTTTGGTCCCTGGTCGCTCGCATAAGGAAGCCCTGGGAGCGACTCTTACAGCACGGTCATTGGCATAGCTCAACCAGAGAGCGACTTTGTCCCTTCTAGTTGCTCGCACAGCTCCTTAAGGGTGCGACTGTGGGTTTTTACAGTCCGAGGTTGAGGTCACATGCACAGTGACCTCCTGAGAGCAGTTGCGCAGTTACAATCGCACACATACAACCTTCATGAGAGCGACACTGAAGTTTAAGTCACCCACAGACAGTGTTTATGAGGGCAACTCAGTCCAGATCTAAGTTTTTGGCATCTTGGCTTCAGTCATCTTCAGTGATCAGGTGGATCAATTTTCTCTCTATTGCAGATCTATATATCTGTAGATCTGATTTGTTAGTTTCCGCTACAAACATATGTATTGGGCTCATTGACAGTGACAATAGTACTCAGCAGTATTCGGCACAATGACAACGATATACAACAGTTGACATTAGTTTGTGACAGCACATTACAACCATTAGTATGAGGATTCTGATTCCTAGCATGATTAGATCTGTTTCATAGATATCATTATTGTTTTGCTACATAGATAAAATTATGGATCATTGTACTCTCTTTTGTTGTATCATTTGATGACGATCTACAAAGAAGAAGAAGATTTGCAAGGTTCTTCCCCATAGTGGGTTTTGCCTCGGTCTCAGACCAATCCTGGTGTCTTTATATGTGTGCATGCTTTCTTCTAATGTTCCTTTTATATTCCGCTGCATTGATGTTGATGGTGATGTTGTTTCTTTCTATGTAATTGCATATGTTGATGTATAATGGCTTAGATATGAATAATGTAATGATGAAATGGGGTGAACTTAATGTATTTATGATCAAACGCAACTATCATAGCAAATAACAGTGTCACCTCAAAAAAATTTAACAGTACCGAGACCATGTCATGTGAAAATTTGGATGCCCAAATTCCCACTGCAGCAACTCATTACGTTTCTCCTATTTGTTAATTACTGAACCAAATTATTTATTGTTTCCTACAGTAAACACTGAAATGAATTCACTGCAACCTTCACCATTTAAATAAAAAATGGAAACAAGAAATTGAAAAGAAAGAAATACACAACACATCTACACAATTATTTTTGGAAAAATGTCCTCCGAAAAACCCAATGCGGGAAAACCGGTGCAGTAGCTCTGAGGGTTTTATTATTATGTAGTAGTAATTTCTAAATACAATCTCTGAATGCCTTCCCAACAATCTAGTTACAAAGAATATCACTGACAGATAGATAAGTGAGGTTACCTCACACTATCACTGAAAATCCTGGCTGATCCAGTCACTGAATGAACTACCGATGGTTGCCTTTGCTCATTCACTACGTCATCCCAGCGTCACACCCTCTAGGTACAACGTCAACCATTCAATTGATCGATTTGCTGCAAATTTTCAGATTCCCTCTTGACTTTTGCACTGCCTCTGCGTGGCCCTGCGTGGCTCTGCGTCAGCCTCTCTGCCTTTCCGATGCCTCTATTAGATCTCTCTCTCTATTCTCTGTTGAATATTCTCCAACTAGGAAACATTTCCCTTCGGATACTATCCTTGCCCCTCACTACAAAAGATCACTATTGAAAATCTCTCTGACAACTGCTCTGCTTCAAAAAATCGAATTTCTGATCTCCGCTCTGTGTGTCTTCCAAATGATCCTCAAGCTTCCTTAAATAATCCTCTCATTGACATTCAACGGCCCAGATTAGAAGCTAATCAATGGCTAAGATCATTTATGCTTGATCCTCTTCTTCTTCTAGAAGTTACACCCACAGTTAGATTAATATCCACTAATTATTTTAATTTCCTAAGTTTAGACTTAGGGTCCTATTAAAAATAATTAATTATTTTAATAAAACTATTTTGGGTGGAATTTCCAGAAACACTTTCTAGGTTCTTTGGGATACATGTGCCCAAGCCTCCCTGTAAAATTTGAGACTTAGAGCGCATCCAATGCTACCAGAAATCAACACTCCCTCTTAGCGAGGAATGTGCTCTAGCAATGCCTCCCACTAAAGCATCACACTGACTTCATAACATCGTCCTCTGTGTTGTTGATGTCTGACATGTTTTCCATCAACCACTGCACAAATGTTGCATCTGTACTATTGTTGACCCTGCCACTGTCAACACTGCATCCGTACTGCAACTTCCTCTGAATTTTTGCATCCGTGTTGTTGTTGACACTGCCACTGCCAACTACCCCTGCACTACAAACTGCTGCTGCTACTCCATCAACAACGGAAAAAACATCCCAAATTACTGAACTAACTGTGTTTAGTATGATACCATGTGAATGTTGGAGCCTGACTACTGCTAGTCTCTACGTTGACCCTCTGAATCTTCTACGTTGTTATTGACCTCTACTCTCTGCGATTTACACTGTTGCCAACTCTGCTCTGCGTTGTTCAGTATCTGGCACTCCTAGCCACTGCAACTGTCTCCTTGACACCATCCAACACTAGTCCACCCTGCTACTTCTGATCTGGACTCCCGTAGCAAGAAATTGATCCGAGAGGTGGGTTCCTCAAGGATCCTGCCTATCTATAGCACTTTCAAACTACAACTCCAAATCAGCCCACTTCCCTTATGGAGGTATCTCGGTTGTCAGAACTCCTCCTCCTCAATCTTATCGAGTGCAGCCTTCGGATCGTGCTTCTCATCTTTGTCCTTCTTCCTGAGAGGACAATGTGTAGTGTAGTGACCCATCTAACCACACCTGAAGCACTTTATCTTTGAGACGTCCTTCTTCCGCCTCCACTGCTCCTGTTGCCCCTTTGATGCAATGGCTGCATTCTCATCCTCCTCCTTGGGCTACAACCCACTTGTAATGTCCCTTCCTAAACTATTTTGGAACAAGATCAATTTCTGCATTTTGGGGCCAATTTTGGAGGTGATGGGGACCATTCAATTCTATAAGGAGGCTAGAAGTTATTTTGATGTCGTTAAGGTATAAGTGAGGGCCACCCACACTAGGAGAATACGCATTCCCTAGTTTGATTTGCATGGAGGGGAAATCGATAGTAAGTGAGGGACCCACAATGGAGGGAAAATGGAGGGAAACTTTTTCCATAAAATCTATATAAGGAAGGCAACTCTCCTCATTTCATCATCTTTGAAATTTGCAAACAAACACACATTTGTTCACTCTGTTGTTTAGCGAGTCTACTGGCTATTTAGTCACGTGTCTCTCACATGGGAGATTCAACCTCTACTTCGGGGGACCATCCGTGTCCGCCCTAGGGAGGCTCTTCTACAGGAGTTTTCAGGAGTTCCGGGGCAGTGACACAGATCAACAACAACGCAGAAGAAGGGAATGTGTATTTTTGGGCAGCCAGGTATCACGCAGAGGGAGTTTGAGACGAGCATGGATCACACAGCTTGTTGGGAGGTGAGGGAACTGAGGTAGCAACGTTGGACATGCATTTTCGCTGGATCTTTCAACCATCTGAGCCATCATTCCAATGATTCGCATTTATGGGTGGAGGGATAGCGCAGAGGCCACACAACAGAATTTCGTGGTACTTGGAGAGCAACTGAGTCAGGCCAAGAGTTCATCCGGGGAGTTAGGAGTTGGATAGCAAGCGTAAATCCGGCATTTTGGAGGAGTTTGCAGGTGGATTTGCAGGCAGTTTCCAGCAGGTCGAATTTGGTAGCCATCGCTGGGGTGAGGCTGCAAAGGGTCGAAAAACCAAAGTCAAAACCAGCTAAAATCCCTTCTGGGTTTTCTGGGTTTTGCACAAGGAGTCTGGGGTTGAAAGAATATCAATTTCTGGGCGATTTTAGTGCACTTTCCAGCCCTTCGAACTTTAGTAGTGCAACAATTTCTGGGCATCGCAGTGCAGATTGGTGTAGTAGTTGGGCAAATTTTAGCCCAGCCATTTTCCTACCTGGGTTTGGTCCTGATTTTCCATTGAGACAAGCCCAGGAGCACCATTCCACTATCTATTGTATTATTTGGCTTGCAGAAATATAATAAAATGGCTCAGAAGTCCTTCATTTGCAGTTTTTCTATGGTTGCTTGATGGATATTTCGTTTTTGTATTTTGCCGCATAGAATATTTGTTGTTATCACTTGTATTTCCTATTTAGGAAAATTACAGTGGTATCAGAGCATGATCTTGGCCCAACTATGGGAAATTAGCCAGAAGATCATGGAAGCTTTGGATATGAGTGCATGGTGATGGGTGAAATCGGAGACAAACCCACGGCTCAAGGGAAATCCAATATGTAGAAATTCTGGGGTGGAATTTGTTGGGACGATGAGAGGTTGGCCCAGTTGAGGAGGGTGATAGACCAGACCCATCCTCACCCTTACAACAAAGACATTAGAGGTGAGCAGGTCGTGGGGGTATAGCCATCTACATCATCTAGGGAAAGTCGACAGAATCAAGGCACTAGATCTCCTGAAAAGGAGCAGGAAGGACAGGGATAGTTAGAGGGTGAGACCAAGGGATGCTTTTGTTGGTGGAGACCTAGATTTAGATACCAGGAACCTGAGGAGGAGGTTGAGCATGATGCTGAGAGTCCACAGGATGGTGAGGAGTACATCGATCTACCTGGTGTGGCACAAGAGTCACCATTATTCGAGACCTCTTTGATAGCCCCAGTTGGCACCTTGGTGGAGAGGATAGAGCCTACACACATAGAGCCATATGTTGAAGAGGTGCCACCCATGGTTGAGGTGTCGATAGTTGATGACGTGCCCAGAGCTATGACCGACTCTGCAGGTGATAGATACCTATGGCAAATTCATCAGTTCCAGGCCGGCCTTCTAGCATTGAGAGAGAAGGCCACGACGGTACGAGAGGCCATTCTACAACAAAACAAGGAGTTGGAGGGCATGAGAGTGGTTTGTGCTGATTTAGTGGCCAAACTGACTCGCGTTGGGGTATGGTTGGATTCCCTAATGGTACAACTAGAGTTCACTTTAGAGTATTAGAGCAACCCTCTTCAGACATACATAGATGGCGCCTACAGCATTAGTAGTTTACCTTTGCACCTTGGCGAGAGAGAAGAAGAGCCACCTCGACATATTTTATGTGTTGACTACGCTGATGAGGTGAGGCGACATGAGCAGTGAAGGGTGCAGCATTTGCAGGATGGAGGGCTTGTCCTATGTATGAGAATTCGTACATTCAATCCCTCTATTGGGGTTGGATGGTGAGAGATTTTGAGTTGATACCCAGTGGAGTGGGCTATGGAGGCGGTAGTGGACCCAAGTGGAGCTCACCAAGAGTTTCCAGGCACTGAGGATGTCGGAAGCCTCGATTGGCATTGGGATTTGGGAGGGACCATCTATCATTTCCCAGGTATATCGGTTGACTACAACCTGGATGGTATAGTTGACCTAGCAGCTACGCATGCACATCTGTTAGGGGAGTTTGGGTCGGCACCAGTGGCCAAACAGCTCATGGGAAGACTACTTGGGTTGTCTTGGTATGAAGGTTATGCATGGGATCATAGGATGATCAGCCTACTATTGCAGGAGCTTGTCAGAGGAGGTGGCATCAGCAGGCCACCAAACAGTGCCTTGTATGGAGATGGGGATTCCTCACACTTGCGTAGGGCACGGAGGACACAAAGGAGCAGAGCAGTGGTGGCATCACTATTGGTGCCTAAAGAGATTCACTTTTGGGGCCCCTTAGGGAGGATTTGGAGGGGAGGTCCCCTCATCGAAGAGCATGGTGATGCGAGGGTGGAGGTGATGATACAGGTTAGATGCGGGCCAATGCATAGGGACACAACTTTAGGCCATCTCATTCGAGGATGGGTAAGAGCATCTAGCGTGGAGAAGTGGTCTACAGATGGGCATGGAGACGCATGGGGGTGTGCCATTATACATTGGACTGCGTTGTGGAGTGGGAGTACCTCACATCACATTGAGCACATGCGGGGAGTGATTGGTGCAGTGACACAGGCGGGACACAAGACGGTACAAGATGGCATAGCTATAGATGGGGGTATCTAGTGGTGTATAGGGATAGGTTGCGTCATATAGTGGCATGTCGAGGAATGCAGTGTTGCTTGGTGGTGTGCAATGACACATGGTGCAGTGCAATGGGCTCTTGGAGCGTTGCCTCCAAGGAGGCCTATCGACAGAGGCATTAGGTGTACCATTGGATGCACCATTGGATGCAGCTCACCTAGGATCGATGATGACATTGTTGAGCATCTCGGGACACCATGTTTAGTGGAGGCATGACTTTGAGGGGGTTATCAACAGATCCGAGGTGGAGAGAGGGTCATCCACAAGATTGCTCATGAGTATTCTGACAGATTCTTGATCATACCCTTTGGGACATACCCACCCATCATCCTCCATTGTTGCTTATAGTTGCAGAGTGTTTGGTTGTTACCCATTGAAACTCTTCATTCAGGCAAAATGGCGTGGGAGGCTCACCCTAGGCAGTTGGATGAGATGTCGCATGTTATGGGTTGGGAGGAGACTCTCCAGTTGAGACACTTGGTAGGTGCACGAGCTGACGAATACATGCATAGGAATGGAGTGGTTGATTTTCGAGGTAGCATATGTTCCACCCCTGGGGTCACACTTGGGGAGGTGACCAAGAGGAAGTTGTGTGTTGCTTTTTCAGCTGGACAACTCGAGGTGTTGGGGGAGCATGAGGTGCAGGGGATGGTAGTCCTTATCGGTAGGATGATGTCGAGGCTTCCGGCAGTACCCGAGCACATCATCAGGAGATGGAATAACAGATCTTGCTATGTGATTTGGCAGGTGCAAAGCAGTTGGTTATTTGTGATACAGGTTCTTAATGCTTGGTGTCTACCTATTGGATACCTACAGGAAACACAAACGGGGCACAGGAGGGTTCCAATAGCTAGCAGCATGTCACAATGACAAATAGAAAGGATTGGGGGTTGTAGACCTCCAGTATGATTATGGGATCCAGGGATCCAGTGGATTGGTGGGATACTCCACTCCTCAGTGAGCATGGTCGGGATAATTGGAAGACTGATTCATTCACAGGCAGACACATGGGGGATCACCGAAGCCCTCACAATAGGGCAATGCAAATTGTTGCTCAGGATTGGGGCTAGCCATGGAGTGATAGGGGCTAGCATTGTTGAGTCGCTTTGGCAAGATTGGCCTAGCCTCGATCATTGCATAGATTATGGTTGAGAGCTACGGGACAGGAGGCTCTAGTATGAGCATGCTAGGCAATCAGTCATGACCAGAGTGTCACGATGTCAGCAGGATAGGTTCCTTCTAGGCGGGAAGGGGATTCTGGCATCACAGGGCTGAGCAGTTTAGCTACCCATAGAGGTCAGTTGGTTTCTACAAGGGAGGGTCATCTAGATCCTCCATTTGGTTTTACTAATTCATTGATGGTGTGGGGAACTTCACCGATGTGGCAGGTTGATCGACAGGATGAGATCAAGGGAAGCCCGGGTAGACAAGGGTTCAATCACACCAGGATTGGATTGCATCTTCAGGAGTTTACTCTTGTAGTGCACGAGATGGGCTATTCGATAGGGCAGCTTCATCAGGATTTGGATGGAGTTTTACATCGTCAGGATGCTCTACTTATTGGCAGTAGACAAAGGGGTTCTAACACCCCTATATGGCAGGATAGTAAGTGGAGTAAGGGGTGCCTCACACTGATCAGGTTGGCTTGGGATCCTGGTATCGAGGGACCCCTTCACTATATGACAGTACAACAATCAGGGACAATCCAATAGCATGTTTAGGACCTTGGTGAAGTTTGTAGAGACAACAGAGATCTACAGTCAGAGAGGGCACTTTTTAGGCAATACTTGAGGACAACAAATTTTTGGTGCATTGGAGGAGCTTGCCAGATGAGGATGCTACTTGGGAGGGCGAGCAAATACTTTGACATCCAGCACTGAAGTTGCTTGGGGACAAGCAACAGTTGGGAGGGGAGGACTGTAATGTCCCTTCCTAAACTATTTTGGAACAGGATTAGTTTCTACATTTTGGGGCCAATTTTGGAGGTGATGGGGCCCATTCAATTTTATTAGGAGGCTAGAACTTATTTTGATGTGGTTAAGTTATACGTGGGGGCCACCCACACTAGGAGAGTATGTATTCCCTAGTTCGATTTGCATGGAGGAGAAATCGATGGTTAAGTGAGGGACCCACGATGGAGGGAAAATGGAGGGAAAAGTTCTCCATAAAATCTATATAAGGAAGGCAATTCTCCTCATTTCATCATCTTTGACATTTGCAAACAAACACACATTTGTTCACTTTGTTGTTTGGCGATTCTATCGACTGTTTAGCCATAAGTCTCACGCAGGAGATTCAACCTCTACTTTGGGGGACCATCCATGCCTGCCCTAGGGAGGCTGTTCTATAGGAGTTTTCAGGAGTTCCTGGGCAGTGACACACATTAGCAACAACGCAAAGGAAGGGAGTGCGTATTTCTGGGCAGCCAGGTATCACGCAGAGGAAGTTTGAGACCAACATGGATCACACAGCTTGTCGGGAGGTGAGAGAGCTGATGTAGTATCATTGGACAGGCATTTTTGCTGGAGCTTTCAGCCATCTGAGCCATCATTCCAACAATTCGCATTTCTGGAAAGAGGGACAACACAGAGGCCACACAACAGAATTTCATGGGGCATGGAGAGGAGCTGAGTCAAACCAAGATTTCATCCGAGGATTTAGGAGTTGGATAGCAAGGGTAAACCCAACATTTTGAAGGAGTCTGCAAGTGGATTTGCAGGCAATTTCCAGCAGATCGAATTTGGGAGCCATAGCTGGGGTGAGGCTCCAAGGGGGTCGAAAAACCAAAGTCAAAACCAGGTAAAATCCCTTTTGGGTTTTGGACAAGAACTCCGGGGTTAAAAGCATATAAATTTATGGGCAATTTTAGTGCACTTTCCAGCCCTCCGAACTTTAGCAGTGCAGCAATTTCTGAGCATCAAGTGCAGATTGGTGCAACAACTAGGCAGCCTTCAGCTCAACCATTTTCCTACCTGGATTTGGTCCTGCTTGTCCATTGAGACAAGCCCAGGTGCGTCATTCCACTATCTATTGTATTATTTGGCTTGCAGAAATATAATAAAATGGCTCAGAAGTTCTTCATTTGCAATTTTCTATGGGTGCTTGATGGATATTTCGTTTTTGTATTTTGTTGCATAGAATATTTGTTGTTATCACTTGTATTTCCTATTTAGGAACATTACACCACTGTTGCTTCTTTCGTCAAGCTTACACTTAACCAACTCTCTCCTCAACTCCTCTTGCTTGAGAGCTGCCCACATCTCATCCCAATTCGGCAAAGTCGCCTTGCCCAGGATACTTTGGACAAAGACTTGCCACTCATCTGAGACAGAATTGAGGGTCATTCTTACCAAATTGGAATCTTGAGGTGTAGACCCCACAACTAATAACTCATCTTGGGTCTCCTGAAGCTTCATGAGCAACGGATCCACTCGCTCCCCCTTCCGCATCTTTGCAGATCTCAATTTCTGCTCTAAGAACATCTTTCGCTACTCGAAAGATCCCTGATATAACATCGACAATGCATCCCACATCTCCTTAGCAGTCCCTCTCCTAGCAATGTGACAAACTACATGATCCTTTACTCCATCAAGGATCATTCTCTTTTCCTTCACCATTTCCACCTTTTAATTCTTCAACAGATCCTGATCTGCAGGCACAACCACCATGTTGTCGACATATGTCTTAAGAGCACGCTCATCTAAAAGGAATGATGTCCTTGCCTTCCAAATGACATAGTTGGATGCTCCATCCATTATATCTCGATCCCTTTATCCACTGGTTGCCATCTCTACCACGAAAATGTCTAAAAAATCCTCTCTGCTTCTTACTGCTGCTCTCAGCCATAAGAAAATGAACTTCTTGGTAGGAAGTCTTCTGAGGAAAAATTCCCTCACAGTGCTTCTCTTCTCTTATAAAATCTTTCTACCTAGCAAAACGACCTGCAGAAAAATTGTGTCCCACCATCTCTTCCTCACGTTGAGGCTTCAACACTAGTTCCTCTGCCACGGCAAGATTTCGATCTGGAAGCCCTTCTCTCTGTCGACTCACTTAAAGAGAGACTGCATCAAAACTCAGCCCTCTGGTTAGGACTACACAAACCCCTCTGGGGATTCGAACTACTACTTCCTGTAGCTACAGTAAAAACTTAAACCAATACACTGCAACCTTCACCATTTAAATAAAACACAGAAACAAGAAGTTGAACAAGAAAGAAATTCACAACACATCTACACAATTATTTTTGGACAAATATCCCCAGAAAAACCCAATGCAGGAAAACTGGTGCAATGGCTTTGAGGGTTTTATTATTATGCTGTAGTAATTTCTGAATACAATCTTGGCATGCCTTCCCAGCAATCCAATTACAGAGAATATCGTTGACAGAGAGATAAGTGAGGCTACCTCACAATATCACTGGAAATCTTGGTTGATCCAATCACTGAATGAATTGCCCCTTGCTGCCTCTGCACAGTCACTGCATCAGCCTAACGTCACACCCTCTAGGGACAACGTCACCCCTTCAGCTAATCATTTTTCTGCCTAGGAACTTCGATTTGCACCTCCCGGTCTCACACCCTGACTTCCGACTTCTGCAATCGATTCCTTCAGGAAATTTTCAGATTCCCTCTTGGCTTCTGCGTTGCCTCTGCGTGTTGATTTTGGGTAGCAACATATGTGCTTTAGCCATGAAAATTGGCGGAGAGACTAAAGAACATGAGATCTCCAAGACCCAAAAATGGTTTGGGCAGATTCTAACTGGTTTGGGAGATATTAAAATAATTAATAGTTTTAATGGAGTTCCTAATTCTAAACTTAGGAAAAATAAAATATTAATGGGTATTAATATAAAAATGGGTTAGAATGTTCCAAAAGTCATGAATCAAGCCAAATCTAATCTTCGCTGCTGATTAGAGATTTAATCTCGGTCGTTGATGGACCAATGAGAAAAGTATAAGAAGAGGCTTGAGGGTCAGTTGGAGAACACACCAAAGAGATCAGTCATTCATTTTGCTAAAGCGGGGTTGCTAAGCAACGTTGAATCAGTGATCAGCAATGAGGGGATATGAGTAGGAGGCAGAGAGGCAGGGACAATAATGGGAGACCAGCATAGAAGCGAAGAGAGACAAAGCAGCAGTCAGTCCAAGCTACGCAGAGCCACGCAAAGGGTAGAGAGAGTGACGCAGAAGCCTCCAGAGAATGTGCAATGCCTCAAAGGGTTGACGCAGAGGGTCCTAGGGCTGACATTGGTCAGCAGAGGGTTGATGCTATGGCCAGAAGGGCCAGCGTTGTGCTTCAATTGTGTTGGAGGGTTTCGTGGGACAGGTTTTCGGAATAGCTATTTACGGATATAGAGGTATTGTTACCGTGTATTTTTTCTCTGTCGGGTGAGCCGGTTTAGGCACCTGGATGTACTATGATAAACTGCTTAATAAGATAACCCTCTGAATAGCTGCACCGGTTTTCTCGCATTGGGTTTTTCTGGGGACATTGGTTCAAAAATAACGGTGTCACTTGTGTGCTTGTTTTCTTTCAGTTGATTATCTGTAGATGTTGATACTATACTTTTGTTTATTTTCAGTATTTAAATGGTAAATAACTTGTTAAGTAATTAAACAAGTAGGAAGAAATAAACTAGATAGTACAGGAAGAATTTCTAACAGGTTACACTTAGAAATTCCAACACTGTGTGGCTCTACTTCAGCCTCTCTGGCTTTGCGCTACCTCTGTTGGATCTCTCTCTCTCTCTTCTCTACTGAGTATTCTCTGACTGAGAAAGATTTCCCTTCAGATACTATCCCTGCCCCTCACTGCAAAAGATCACTATCGAAAATCTCTCTGGCAGCTGCTTTGCTTCAAAAAATCGAACTTTTGATCTCCCCTCTGTGTGTCTTCCAACCGACCCTCAAGCTTCCTTAAATAATCTTATCGTTGACATTTAACGACCCAAATTAGAAGTTAATAAATGGCTAAGCTTATTTCTTCTTGATCCTCATCTTCTTCTAGAAGTTACACCCATAGTTAGATTAATACCCATTAATTATTTTAATTTCCTAAGTTTAGACTTAGGGTCCCATTAAAAATAATTAATTATTTTAATAAAATTATTTCTGGGTGGAATTTCCCAAAATACTTTCTGGGTTCTTTGGGATACATGTGCCCAAACCTCCCTACAAAATGTTTGACATAGAGCACATCCGACGCTACCAGAAATAAACATGTCACATACTAGTGATCTTCTTCCAATATCATCACTATGGTATAGCACCGAGACAGTGAGGGTATGTCACTGCGATATCATAGAAATCTTGCCAGGCTTCTCTGATTCAATCCGAAATATGACCCCTACAATTACACTGAAACAAAGAGATACCCTTCTTGTACCTATACCAAATGGTGATTATTGTAGTCTTCACCGAATTTACTCCTTGTTGTACCGAGACAGAGTTACACCTTTGTCACTGTAATCCGAACTTGTTCTTCTTTGTAACTATGATGTATCAATCCAAACTCAGATATGGATCTGAACCTCTGTTGACTAAGATTAGCCTTCTTCATCTCTTTGTTGTCCCTTTCATCCGAACATGTCTTCTATGCCACCCATCCGAAAAACTCAGAGACATGTGACTAAAATTTTGTCTCTGTGGAATAGGCCAAGGTACCTCTTTATAGTGGTTTATTCATCATATTAAGTTGACATGAACTTATGAATAGGTGTGTCTTCAAACTATGAGTTGACATGAGTTTGTTAGTTCTTTTAGAAGCCGACATGAAGAGGAGGAATTGTGCTTATCATTGGAGGGCTATTTGACAATGCTATTGACTCATATACATTTGACACATGCCCAAGAAGGGCTCTTCATACATGACATTGACTCTTTGACTTTAATCATTAGGGGAATTTTGAGGTCTAAAATGGGCTTCCCAAGAAAAATGTACAACCAAAGTAAACTTTAAAACAACCAATAGGATTCAAGATGATGATGTCAACCATGGGGGATGATTCACCATTTTTGGAGTAAAAAAGTAAAAAGATTAAAAAATAATAAAATAATAAAATTACTTTTTCAACTCGTATTTTCAAGTTATCTCCCTATGGTTTTATCCAAATTTCGAGTGGGAGTACTCGTTGAATGAGAGATTTTAATTCTTCATCCAAGGAGTACCCATGTTGCATACTTTTGACAACCCCTGCTACACGAAAAATGAGAAATACATGAAAAAACGTGATTGCAATCATGTTTTCCATGTACTTCTCTATTTTCGTGTAGTAGGGTCCGTCGAAAGTATTCAACATGGGTACTCATTGGATGAGGAATCAAATTATGCGTCCAACAAGTGTTTCCACTCGAAATTTGAGTAAACCCATAAGGAGATAAGTTGAAAATACAAGTTGAAAAAATAGTTTTTTTCTCTTTTCCCTCTAAAATTTGATGATATAATCTAATTTTAGTTTATTATCTCCACTATTATTTTATAATTTCCTTAAGAGGCCCATTTTAGACCTCAAAATTCACCTAATGGACAAATCCTAAGGCTCTCAATGGGAGCCATCTAAAATAAAATCACTTGCTCATGAAACCCATGAAGTAAGGCCTACAATAGTAATTATATTTTCTTCATTACATCATTTATAAAAGTCACAATTACATGTCATTATGAAGACCAAACCTAGTTACACTTTTCAACACTCTCTCTTAACTAGGGAGGTATTCATAATGGTACTTGGTCATTCTCAATCTGAAGAATTTCTTGTAAAAAGAATTCGGATTGGTAACTCATTTGTATAGCATCATATCAACCAGCATTGTTACATAGCAAGGCCTTGACTAACAACTCCTTATCTCCACAAGATTTAAGCTCAATGTTGGCAAGACCAATGATTCATAGACACCCGCATCATTGTCTCTCTCGGAACAAATCCCACCTGGGTTCTTTCAGGGTGTGTTCCATGAGGACCATTCTTATCTTGGACTTCCTAGTCATCAAAGAATATCGGTCCTCCAGAACCACTCTTCCATTGGATGCCCTATCTCATCCCCAAAGAGTATCGGATGCCAAATGATTAGCCAATCCTCCATTTTGTCTTCCTAAGTGAAGACCAGAATATGATGTCTATCTCCCCATCTCAAATAGGGAGGCCATATTCCAATAAGGAATGTACTCATTCCTACAAAAGGAATGTACCTAAGCTCCCTCTTGGCTTAGGAATTTCCAAGTTTCTTCCAAGTAAGAAACTTCTTTTTCCAGGCTCCCTCTTAACTAGGGACTTTCAACAGCTCCTCATGTGGAACAACCAGCTTCCTGAAGAACTCCTCTCTTCTTCAATGTCATTAATTTATTTTTTCATGGAGTTTTCATCTTTTGGGCCACTTTTATAGGGCACAGACCATCCATCGCTTTCTTCCATGAGCTAGTCATGTCTTTATTCATTAGAAAGTGATCCATCAAATTTCCAAGTAGATTTGCTTTATGTCATTTTGCTTTCATGCCATATTTTCCGAAATGATCTTACATCCCTCAATATGGTCCTCTTGGAAGTCATCCACAAATCTTCCCTTTGGCAGTCCTACATAAGCCCATCTAGATATTAGTTCAAAAATAATAAATGAACACTTAAATCAAGCATTACCTTTGTGATGGTCTTTCATCATGACATCTTCTTGTAGGTATCAGCATCCTGTATGCAGATTGACACATTTACCAAAGATATCCATTGTCAAGGGTCTCCATATTTTTCTGATTCCTATCAGAGTCTTCATATCTTTCTCGAAGATATTCTAGTCAACTCTTCTTGGACTTAGGATGTTGAATGCCTTCTATTATTGTTGCATATTTTCACGATTTCTTCCTTTCTTTTCATACACTTCATTCCCAGGAGCTTCTAGTCAGAGTTCCTTAATTGTAGTCAACTTCCTCATGATTCATATGATAACATATTATGTTGATTTCATCTAAACTTTAAAGTGACTCATGCCTTCTAACATTCTTTCATAAGAGGAGATTCCTTTCCTTAGATCATGCTTCTCAAAAGAGAAGTAGTGATCCATGTTACCTGCAACCATATGAGATGACATTATAATATTAAATACAAGCAGACATACCTCATTTACCTTTAGGTCATCTAAGCTTCTTTCAGCAGCTTCCTTGATTGAAAATATCTTCAACCCCTTGATCTACTTTGTAATATTCTTAATTAGCCATGGCTGAATGGAATATTCGATTTTGCTCAATTTTGCCTTCTATAGTTATTTGTAAATAAAAAGGTGAGGAAAAGGGGACATAACTCACTTTTAGAATAAAAGTCACTTCCTAGTAGCACAACGTTGTGACTTAAAGGGGAGCCAAGGGGACCAAAGGACCACACAGACACTTGGAGGGACTGCGCAGATGTGAAAAGGAACACGTGGCAAGATACGTTGGAGGAGGTGAGCCTTGGGATTGAGAGAGGCCAATGCTATAAAGGAGAGAGGAGCCTCCTCATTTTGGCATTTAGTTATGAGCATTTGAGCTAGTCACTTTGAATTGGAGCACGCTGGCTATTTAGCTTGTCTGCAGCGCTGTTTAGTGCACTGAGTGTCTCCGTTCGGAGATCTCACCGTTAGCCCCAGGGGACTTCGAGTGCCTACTCGGGCAAGGTAGTTTCAAAAATCTTGTTGCAGCAGTTTCAATCGTTGGCATTCAGGTGGAGCTGAGCATTGGAGGACTGCGCAATCTTGAGAGAGAGGGATGCAGTTTTTCTGGGGGCAGTTCCGGATTGGGGGTTTGTGGAGGAGTTGAGTTGGGAGATTGAGAAAGAGATCAACTCTTGCATATTGGAGGAGTTTGGCAGAGTTTCAAGCAGTATTTTGGAGGATTCTACTCAGTGGCAACGCAGAGCCTTGAGGGATTGCGTGATTCCCCAAGGGGGCGATTTTCGGGGGTCAGCCATTTCATAAAAGCTTTCTGGGTTTTTCTGGGTTTTTGGAGTAGAGGCTAATTCTAGAGTTTCGGCATTTTCTAAAAAGGGGAATAGTCCCAAATCCTCATTTGATTTCCAGCAGTAGCAGTAGCATGGCAGTTTCCCAGCAGCGTCCACGCAGTTCAGAGAGAGGCCATTCATTTGCTATTCTGAGTGTATTTCTTCACTTGCCTAGTGCAAGTCGAGGTGCCATCTTTTTGATCACCTCCTCTACTCATTCCATTACTCAGTATAATAAAATGGCTTAGCATTTCTCTCTACATTTCTCGAGTCTCTGCTTATATTTCATGTTTACATTATTATATGTTGCACCACTGTTATTTTTATCATTTTGAGCTTCCCGGTTATTATATCATTTGTGCATATTTGGTTCGAGTTTACTGGGGTTTTGGGGAATATCTCTGAAACGGGATATTACAGTGGTATCAAAGCATAGATCTAGCTTATCCTGTGGAGCTAGCAATCTATGACACCGGGGGAAAACCCTACATCTATTATAGAGGTAGGAGATACAGAGACACTGGGAATAGGTTGGAGAACACCTACGGAGAGGGAGATTGTGTTCCGGTGGTGGGCACAGAATAAGAGGAGCTTGTGGTGGACGCAGAACAAAAGGAGCATAGGGTGGATGCGGAGCAGGAGGATCCAATGGCAGATGAGGACGAGAAGACATTTGCGGACATGCTCCTCAAATCAATGTAAGATCTGTCGAGGCAGATCGAGGTGATGGGGCAGAGATTCACGACAATGGAGGCTAGACAACGTCAAAACCCACGGGTTTTCCATGTCGGGGAGGGATCGGGTACATCCCACCATTTTCCAGAGCAGGGTGCCGCTCAACATGATATTACTCCGCAAATGGCCTCACATGCCCCTACAAGCTCTACCATGCCCACTTTCCTAGGAGCAAACACGGGGGCCGGAGCCCAGCAAGAGGCAGAGCCCGGTCATATGGGTGATTATTTTGCAGAGTACCAGGCCTATGGGCAGGAGTTCAGGGATGCTCTCTTATTCAAAGACTTTGTTCAGCTCAAGTGAGATAGTAGACCCCGCGACCACCATAGAGGACATCGACATTATCACAATGGAGACACCCACCGCACAGCTAGTAGGTTCCACTTGCCTACGTTTGATGGTTCATCAAACAGTTCGGCAAGGTCTTGGGTGGAGAAGTTAGACATCTATTTCTAGCTTAACTAGATGTCGGAGGCAGAGGCCATCAAGGTGGCGACATTACATTTGTATGGTGAGGCCCAGGATTGGTGGTTCCATGGGATGGTTACACTCGAACACTCCTCAGTGACGACATATGTCGAGTTCACCAGGAGATTGATGGAGAGGTTTGACCGGAGGGATCCAGAACAGCATTTTCTTGAGCTGACGAGGCTCAAACAGACGAGGAACCCAGAGACCTGCATTGCAGACTTCCTGAGGATTTCAGTGATGGTACCAGATCTATCCACAACACGGAGGATCTACATGTTTGTTGCGGGGTTAGCAGAGCCACTTCGGGATCTAGTCAGATCCACTAGACCAGCCACACTCCAGGATGCTATCAGCAGGACCCGGGACTTACAGGATGCCTTACCCAGGACCCAGACACCTTACCCCCAAAGACAGGCTTTCCAGCCTAAGGGGAAGGATGTGAGGATTCCGCCTCCAAAGGGGAATCCAGGACGAGCACAGATTGATGACGATGCCAGGGGGGAGTTGAAGAAGAAGCGGTTGTGCTTTACCTGCCAGGCGCTGTGGGCACCAGGACATATATGTGCTGCTGGCAAAGCACATTTTATTGAGGTATTCTCCAAGAGCAGCGTGGAGGAGGATGAGGAGGATGACATGGAGGTAGGAGATAGTCATGTTGTGCAGGGTCCCTTGCCGCCTCCACCACTAGCAGCAGGTGGTGCAGCTTTTGCACCTACTGAAGGAGCCCTTGCAGCATTGCGAGGAGTTCCCAAGTATTTGACGCTGCGTGTACGGGGGACAGTACATGGCCAGCGAGTATCAGTTTTGGTTGACAGTGGGGCCACCCATAACTTCATAGATGCACAGATGGTTGAGCGGAGAGGTATACAGACAGAGAGCTTCGATGGATTCTCAGTTTTGGTCCCAGGCAAACAAACCATGGCGTGTGCTCATTATGTTCCAGAGTTATCAGTAACAATGGGCACCTACACACTGACTGACCACTTCTTCGTGGTCAATATCCCAGACACCAACATAGTACTGGGTGTTCAATGGCTTACCACTCTAGGGAAAGTCACTACAGATTGGAAGGCCCTAGATATGGAGTGGGATAATGAGAAGACAGGGAGGCATGAGAAGATACAGGGACAACACACATATCCGCCTCGGACTGTTTCGGCTCATCGGATGGAGGCAGTCTTTTGGAAGGGAGACATAGAGTGGGTAGTGGAGCTACGTGCATCAGAGGCAAGGGCTACAGGGCAGACAGTGCACCCGGAGATACAGTCTGTCCTTGACCAGTATGCCACAGTATTTGGGGAGATTCCGCTGGGACAGCCACCGGACCGGGGGTTTGAGCACACCATTGAGCTTGAGCAGAGCATACAGGCAGTGATTACTACCCGCTATAGGCATCCCAAGGCCTATTGGGATGAGATTGAGCGGGCCATTCAGGAGTTGTTGGCTCTTGGGCACATTCGGTCGAGCACGAGTCCTTTTGCTTCTTCCGTGGTGTTGGTGAAGAAGAAGGACGGCACATTGAGGATGTGCATTGACTACAGGGCCCTGAACAAGAAGACACTGAAGAACAGGTGCCCCATACCCAGGATCGATGAGTTGATGGATGAGTTGAGAGAAGCACGGTTCTTCTCGAAGACTGATTTGAGATCTGGGTACCATCAGATTCGCGTGAGGGAACAGGACATACCCAAGACCGCCTTCAAGTGCCACTATGGGCACTTTGAGTTTTTGATGATGCCCTTCGGGCTGACCAACACCCCAGCTACATTACAGTCTTGCATGAATCACATCTTCCACAGTCACTTAAGGAAGTTTGTGTTGGTGTTCTTTGATGATATCCTCATTTACAACAAGACTTGGGAGGAGCATCTCCAGCACATTGAGATAGTATTGTGCATCTTGGAGGAGCAATAGTTCTATGCCAAGCTCTCCAAGTGTGAGTTTGGGTTGACGGAGATGTTATACTTGGGACATATCATAGGGGTGGACGGTTTGAGGGTCCACAAGGAGAAGATCAGGGCCATCAGAGATTGGCTGGAGCCGAGAAACGTGACAGAACTCCGAGGATTCATTGGCATTTGCACTTACTACCAGAAGTTCGTCAAGGGTTTCTCACAGCTTGTTGCACCCCTGACAGATTTAACGAGGAAGGGGGCATTCAATTGGTCAGATACAGCGTAGCGAGCCTTTGACAGGCCCAAGGAGGTTATGAGCAGCTGCCTAGTGCTTGCATTGCCAGATTTTATGCAGCCATTTGTTTTGGAGTGTGATGCGTCGGGAGAGGGGATCGACGCAATGTTGATGTAGGGAGGTCACCCTATAGCCTTTGAGAGTCAGAAGCTCCTTCCGCACGAGAGGTTGTATTCTATATACGACAAGGAGATGCTAGCCATCATGCATGCATTGGCCAAGTACCGACAGTATTTGGTGGGTAACAAGTTCAGGGTGAGGACCGATCACAATGTCCTCAAGTTCTTTTTGGAGTAGAAGCAGCTACAGGAGAGGCAGCAGAAGTTGATCAGTAAGATCCAAGCGTATGACTTTGACATTGAGTATGTCAAGGGTAAGAACAACGTGGTAGTAGATGCCCTTTCACGCAGACCAGCCACGTTGTCTCTTATGAGCTTGGATGTAGACTGGAGGGCTCGAGTCCTAGTAGAGTACTCCAAGGATAGATTTGCATGTGAGGTTCTGGATAGGCAGGTGGCGGATGACAGGTACAGGGTGGTCGATGAGATCATCTACTATAGGGACCGGATCTTCTTGACTGAGGGATCTCAGCTCAAGAAGAAGATACTTCAAGCATCACATGATTCACCCTTGGCAGGTCATCAAGGGTTTACCAAAACCTACAGGGCCATTAGAGAGAGGTTCTCATGGAAGGGCCTCAAGGAGGACGTACTCTAGCATGTCTGGGAGTGCGATGTTTGCCAGAGGAACAAGGGGGAGGTGAACCATCCAGCCAGACTATTACAGCCTCTTCCCATTCCGGAGGGGAAATGGGAGTGTATTTCAATGGACTTCATCATAGGGTTGCCCATGGTACAGGGCAAGGACTGCAACTTTGTCGTCGTTGATCAGCTGACAAAGTACTCTCACTTTTTCGCCATATCTGCACACTACACAGCAACACATGTGGCCGAGCTGTTCTTCAGAGAGATTTTCAGGTTACATGGTCTTCCCAAGACCATCACCAGTGACAGGGACAGCCGTTTCATGGGTGAATTTTGGCAGGAGCTTCTCCGGTTGGTGGGGACAGAGTTGACACCGAGTACCAGTTATCACCCACAGACAGACGGGCAGACGGAGATAGTTAACAAGTGGCTAGAGGGCTACTTGCGTAACTATGTCAATGGGCAGCAATGAGCATGGCTAAAGTGGCTGCATCTGGGGGAGTACTGCTACAACACTACACATCACATGTCCATTGGTATGTCACCATTTTATGCTTTGTATGGATATCATCCCTTATCTTTTGCTGACGTGATGTTTGGTGCTAGCGAGGCTCTGAGAGCCAAGATTTGGATCCAAGAGATTCAGGATATTCTCCGAGCTCTCAAGGATAATATGGCTACAGCGCAGAACCAGCAAAAGTTGTATGTTGACAAGGGTTGGGTGGAGAGACAGTTTGAGGTAGGGGACTTGGTCTACCTATGATTACAGCCATACCAATAGTCGTCACTGAAGCAGAAGGGGGTTGAGAAGCTCAAGCCCCGCTTTTATGTGCCATACAAGGTGATACGCAGGATTGGACAGGTTGCATATGAGTTGGAGTTGCCCCAAGGCAGCAAGATTCATAACATCTTTCATGTATCATGCCTGAAAAAGGCATTGGGGCAGCATGTGACAATGACATATGAGCTACCACCCACGGATGATGAGGGGCATTTGGTGTTGTAGCCAGAGGCTATTATTGATACCAAGGAGAGGCAGCTACAGAACAGGACAATCCGGGAATTCTTGGTGAGGTGGAAGAATTTGCCAGATGAGGATGCCACTTGGGAGAGTGAGAAAATTTTGCAGCATCTATCACTTCAGTTGCTTGAGGACAAGCAACATTTTGCCGGGGGAAACTGTAATATTCCTAATTAGCCATGGCTAATTGGAATATTCGATTTTGCTCAATTTTGCCTTCTATAGTTATTTGTAAATAAAAAGGTGAGGAAAAGGGGGCATAACTCACTTTTAGATTAAAAGTCACTTCCTAGTAGCACAACATTGTGACTTAAAGGGGAGCCAAGGGGGCCAAAGGACCACACAGAGATGGGGCCCACGCAGACACTTGGAGGGACTGTGCAGATGGGAAAAGGAACATGTGGCAAGAGGAGATTACGTTGGAGGAGGTGAGCCTTGGGATTGAGAGAGGCCAATGCTATAAAGCAGAGAGGAGCCTCCTCATTTTGGCATTCAGTTATGAGCATTTGAGCTAGTCACTTCGACTTGGAGCACACTAGCTGTTTAGCCTATCTGCAGCATTGTTTAGTGCACTGAGTGTCTCCGTTCGGAGATCTCACCCTTAGCCCCAAGGGACCTCGAGTGCCTACTCGGGCAAGGTAGTTTCAGCAGTCTTGTTGCAATCGTTTCAATATTTGGCATTGAGGTGGAGCTGAGAATTGGAGGACTGTGCAGTCTTGAGAGAGAGGGACGCAATTTTTCTAGGGGCAGTTCCAGATTGGGGGGTTGTGGAGGAGTTGAGCTGGGAGATTGAGCAAGAGATTAGCTCTTGCATATTGGAGGAGTTTGGCAGAGTTTCAGGAAGTAGTTCGGAGGATTCTACTCAGTGGCAGCACAGAGCCTTGAGGGATTGTGTGATTCCCCAAGGGGGCGATTTTCAAGGGTCGGCCATTTCAGAAAAGATTTTTGGGTTTTTCTGGGCTTTTTGAGTAGAGGCTGATTCTAGAGTTTCAACATTTTCTGAGGAGGGGACAGCCCCAAATCCTCATTTGATTTCCAGCAGTAGCAGCAGCACAACATTTTTCCAGCAACATCCACGCAATTCAGAGAGTGGCCATTTCTTTGCTATTCTGAGTGTATTTCTTCACTTGCCTGGTGCAAGTCGAGGTGCCATCTTTCTGATCACCTCCTATACTCATTCCATTACTCAGTATAATAAAATGGCTTAGCATTTCTCTCTGCATTTCTCGACTCTCTGCTTATATTTCATGTTTACATTATTATATGTTGCACCACTATTATTTTTATCATTTTGAGCTTCCCTGTTACTATATCATTTATGCATATTCGGTTGGAGTTTACTAGGGTTTTGGGGAATATCTCTGAAACGGGATATTACATGCTTCATCGCTCATGTCATCATACCATCATCCCATGAATTCCACAAGTTGGAGTTCCTGATGAAACACTTGCTTCCTCTCTAGATCGATGAATCCTCCAATGAGGATTCATCTCACATATCCTTATTCAACAGATGTTTCCCTTTTAAACTCATGTATGATAAGACTTGTCATGGATGACTTCTTCCTTTGATCTTTCAATGAGGTCACCAAGAGCTATACCCTTCAAAGTTCATGTTTCCTATGGTGATGTCACGAGCTCTTGTTTCTAATGCTTCCATGATGCCACGATGCATCTTATTGTTTATTATAGCCATATCCTATAACATAAGATTTAGAAGCTATGTCAAGACCCTTTGTGAGGGAGACTATATCAAACATAGTAGAGATCTCTTACTTGCTCTTTTATTGGACTTCTTCTTTTCAGCGTCCTCCACTTCTTCGGTGATATGGACTTCTTCTCTTCTTTTGATATTGTCCCTTTAAGACAATCTTTTCTATAACATACATAGGCTTTACATCCATAGCTTTGAATCTCAATTATGCTTTTCTTTCTTTTCTTGAGGAACAATTTTTCCAAATTTCCTATTTCTTCCTGCAAATGTTTGATTCTTTTTAACCTTCAACATGTTGCCCTCAGCTTGTCTTCTTCTATCTTGCATAGAAACTACAAGTTGTTGAGTGAGATAATTTTCTTGTCCCCATGGACATTTGTTACCTTGTTCATCAGTTGGTGTATTTAGAACAATGATAATTATCTTATTATCATCTCTCCCAAATCTCGCAGTTGAGACCTTATGAAGATATCCCTTCATTCTTTGATACCTCCAATTTTGTGTAGATTGGATCTAAGTCATGTGACCTTCTTTATCGCATCTTCAAAGAATATTCTTACGAGCTTATCATATGCATCCCTTTGATGTCTCCAATATTGCTATATGAGGGGACCTTTCATAAGAATCTCTTTCCATGAATTCAAAGGAGACCTTTTGATGTGTTCAATTACTTTACCTTCTTTGAGGACTATGTCTATCCTCCTTTTTCATGCAAGGAATTTCAATGACTCAACTAGGTTATAGATCTCCTTGCAAATACGAAGTCATTTTACCAAATTTAATTAAACAATGAAATATACTTACTTGACAAGTGAAGATGAAATCTTCTACTTGATCACTTTGATGATGGTTGAAGAAGTTGTATTTGATGCTTCCTTGGATGATCTTCTTCAAGGACAAGGAGAGGATCCTTGCTTCAATAAGAGGGAATTTTCCTTATAGCTTTGGAGATGATGATAATGCCTTCTCGTCTTCAAGATACTTCGATTTCTCTCATAGTGTAGATTAGAAATGCTTTTAGGAGATCGACTCTCTCCAAAATTACGTGATCATCAACTTTAAAGTACTTTGATCTACCTTGCTTTGTAGATAACTTGATGAGGATCTCTGTGGTCTTTTTATGATGACTATAGGGTCAAAATCTCTTGTTGTTGTAGATTGTTTCTTTGATCTAGGGTTTGACTCTTAAATGTAGATCTTGATCATTTTCTTTGATAACCTTTGACTTGCTTTGATGCCTTTCTTAAAACTTGATCCTTGAATGTCTCTTTGATTAGATGCCCTTCCTTTGAGTTCAACACCTTATCTCTATACCATGTTGACAAATCTAGGGCATTAGAATTAATTGATTTCTCTTTTATTAGTGACTACTTGTGAATGCTTTTTCCTTGTTTAGATTAGGATCTTCTTTATGTTAGTTCTTAGTGTTCTTCAAATAGTAACCAATGCATGAACATAAAATACAAGACACACAACATGTAGGCTATGAGCCAGGGCCAAAACTTCTCACTATTTAAGAGGAAAACCTAAACAAATTCTTCTTATAGAGATTCCAATTGACGAATACCAAGACCAAGACCCTTGACTTAGTAGCCTCTCCAAGATCAAGACACAAGTTCTCTTGGCAATCAACCTTCTCCTTCGCTCCTCTTCCACTTTGATCTTCTTTGTATCAGGACCTTCTTCATGAGATAGTACCGAGACCACGTCACATACTAGTGATCTTCTTCCAAGGTCATCATTGTGGTATAGCACCGAGACAGTGAGGGTATGTCACTGTGATATCATAGAAATTTTTCCAAGCTTCTTTGCTTCAATCCGAAATATTACCTCTACAATTACAACGAAACAGAGAGAGGCCCTTCTTGTACCTATACCAAACTGTGATCACTATAGTCTTCACTGAATTTACTCATTGTACCGAGATAGAGTTACACCTTTGTCACTGTAATCCAAACTTGTTCTTCTTCTTTGTAACGATGATGTATTAATCCAAACTCAGAAAAGGATCAAAACTTCTGTTGACTGAGATTAGCCTTCTTCATCTCTTCGTTGTCCCTTTCATCCGAACATGTCTTCTATGCTACCCATCCGAAAAACTCAGAGACATGTGACCGAAACTCTTTCTCTATGGAATAGGCCTAGATGGCTATTTATAGTGGTCTATCCGTCATATTAAGCCGACATGAACTTATGAATAGGTATGTCTTCAAACTGTGAGTCGACATGAGTTTGTTACTCCTTTTAGAAGCCAACATGAAGAGGAGGACTTGTGCTTATCGTTGGAGGGCTATTTGACAATGCTATTGACTCATATACATTTGACACATGCCCAAGAAGGGTTCTTCATACATGACATTGACTCTTTGACTTTAATGACAAATCATAAGGCTCTCAGTGGGAGCCATCTAAAATAAAATCACTTGCTCATGAAACCCATGAAGCAAGGCTTACAATAATAATTATATTTTCTTCATTACATCATTTACAAAAGTCATAATTACATCTCATTATGAAGACCAAACCTAGTTACACTTTTCAATAGGTCATTGGTGAGCCAATGAGAGATTTAAGAGGAGGTCGATCGGGTTGGAGCTAGACACAATTGAGATCGATTTCCTTGGCAGATCGAGCTATCCAGAAGCAGCAGTTGAGCAGGGAAGAGGAGTTTGAGCCAGAGGAAAGTAGAGTCGGTGAGGAGCAGATATAGTGATTTCAGAGGAGATTCCAGTTTCGAAGAGGCAACAACAAGTGACATAAGTATTCCACAGTGAAGTTGTGCAGGGGCTGCGTAGTAGCTTCAGCAGAGTAGTTCGATTTATCTGAGAAGGAGGTCGATTTAGCTTCCAAAGTCCAGGAAAGTCTTCCAGAGATCCGAAGTGTCACTTCCAGTAGCAGAGACAAGCAGGACATATTGATTTATGGTTGATCTGAACCACATGTGTAAGGGTTTGCGCAAGGGTTGGACAACCAACTTTCAGAGGGAGCCAGAGACTGAGATTGCTTGTGGAGTGAGAGAATTTTCTCTTTAATTATGTCAAATACTTTTTGATTGGATAGCCAGTTAGGCATCCATAGATTGTACTCAAAATTTCACTGTTGCATAAAAACAAAACCCTCATCTGTTGCACTAATTTTCCCAAGTTGGGTTTTTCCGGGGACATTTGTCCAAAAATAACTGTCATATTCTTATGTATGTGTGCATCTATATTTCTCAGTCCCTGTTTTATTTCCACAATGTTTTTTTATTTTTAAAGAATTGTAGTGTGATTTATTCGTTGTTTTCTGTAGCAAAGAAACTGCATAATTAATCAGTGAGAAGAATAAATTTCTAGTTGCTGCAATTTAAATAAAATTTCACAAGATTAAGTAGGATGATTATCTTGGCCAAGAGAGAGGGGTGCTTAAAAGGAGGTAAGGTGACAAAAGCTATCCAGCTCACTCATCTCTTGCTCGTTGATGATGTCCTTATCCTAGGTGATGGTTCTGAATCTAAATGGAACACCTACCATAGTATTTTTTCTATCTTTTGTTTTTCCTCTGGAATGCTGATTAGTCAACAAAATTCTGTTTTTTTTATAACCATATCTGGAATGTTGATTAGTCAACAAACTTCTGTTTTTTTTCATAACAATATTTTGTTCCAAACTATTTCTCATATAGAATATGTGCTTCCATATAAGATGGCCCCTTTGGATAAATCGTTTTTCTATTTGGGTTATTACCTAAAGCCAAATTGCTATTAAGTGGAGGATTGGAACTGGTAGTAAAAGTGGGTTGAAGGAAGGGTAAACAATTGGTGCTATAGATGGCTCTCTATTGGAGGCAGAATGACATTGATCAAGTCGGTATTGGAAAGTATCCCGGTGTATTGACTCTCCCTCACTAATATTGCCAAATCTACCCTCCATAAGATTTGTCGGTGTATGAGCAATATTCTCTGGAATGGTAAAAGCAGTTGCTCATATCATCATTTGGTCAAGTGGGATATCCTAGCCGAACTCAAATGTCAGGGTGGTTGGGGACTCAAGAACCTCTATTGGTTTGGACATGCACTGGCCATGAAAAATACCTAGTGGGCCATCACTGGGAATGGTATATGGAGCAGCATTATGTAGGAGAAATATTTACATAATAATCCTTTTCCGAAATGGCTTTGGGCTTTTAAGCCTCTTAAATATGGCTCAAATATTTGGAGGGGTCTGGTGGTCACTATTCCATGGATCACCAAATGGTTGATGTGAAAGGTTGGTAATTGTTAAAATTGGCAACTAGGGCCAAACTCCATGTGGGTCATCTTATTTATGGCAGCTGATATTTTTCTTGGATCCCTCTCATCGAGAGGTGTAGGATTGATCTAAAGATCTTCCGATTCCAATAAGTATTCATGGAGTTATGAATTTATTTGTGTTATAAGACAATTCGTCAAGGTCGACCAGCAACTAAATAACACCCACATGTGCTCAACGTTTTAGTATAAAAGGAGATGACTTGAGAGTCGTTTCACACACACTTCACTCTTGATTTCTCTCCACTCACTTTGGGTTTTAGTGGAAGAGAAATCTAGGAGGAAACCCTAATGGAGATCAAATCTCAGCCATGGAAAGAAGCCCTAGACGCAATCCTAAAGAATCTCTAGACGCAGTCCTAAAGAAGCCCTAGACGTTGTCCTAAGGAAGCCCTAGCCGCAGTCCTAGAATACCCTAGATGCAGTCATCTAAATGAAGTTTGTTCACACTAGGGTAGGCCGCATTTCATAAGGGAAATTCTAGGCCAGATTTGAGGACAGTTAGGGACTGTTGTGTGCCCTAACCAGTCCCAAAAATTACAACAGTAATGAGGTGACAAACAACAACGTTTGTATGCTGTGTTGGCAGCAAAGGAAATGGGACAGCAAGGTCACATGGTGCTGCAAATACAAATGGGACAGCAAGCAATCATAGGAGCAACAGTGACTAACAGTGGGACAGCAGTGCTAGGAATGTGACAGCAAGGTGACCCATGAAGTTTGAATGCATGATAGTGCAGCAAGATGCATGGGCAGCATGAGAGCAATGATGGCATGTTACATCAATCAGCATGATAGCAACAATGTTACAATGAGCAATGATGGCATGTTACAGCAATGTCACAATGATGGCATGGTACAGCAATGTAACAATGGATCAGCAGCAAAGGCATGCTTACAATGAAACAGCAGTATGGTAAGTAAGGTGTAGTAAGCACATGGTGGCAAGCATGGTGCAGCAAGAACATGGGACAGTATGGCAAACATGGTGCAGTAATGGCACATGATGGTACATGATGCAATACAGCGATGGGTACAGTCATGGTTGATGAAGCATGATGAGATGCAGCATAGTGATGATGGGCGCAGCATGATGCAGCACAGTGAGGTGCAGCATGATGATGAAGAGCAGCACAATGATAGGTGCAACATGGTGATGGAGTAACCTAGGAGAATCAATTGAAGCAACATGTCTTCAACTGAGTTCAGCTACCTCATGTATCATCTACTTAGAGATGATCTATGCTCTTATTTAGATAAGTCAAAGTGTTGACTTCTGTTACAAATGTACTCTCTCTCTCTCTCTCTCTCTCTCTCTCTCTCTCTCTCTCTCTGTTGAACTATTGAAGAACATATAAGAAGAATTGATCAAGGGTTTCCCCACATTGGAGTTTGACCATGGCTAGCACCACATCTTGTGTCCTCTTGTCTTCTATGATATGTGTTTATGTTCTATCTGCAATTTACTTTAATGCTGATGTGATTGCTAATCTGGAAAAGATATTGAGCTAAATGTGAAAATTGAAATAAATTGCTCTAAGCATAGAACATACCTAAAATTAACATGTTATCAAAGCTGAGGTGAAGACAAAGCCCAAGCAAGAGTGAAAGAGCAATCAACGAAGACAATTGGGAAAGGACAAAAGGATCAATAGATTCCTCATCCCTCTTCAAATCCACCAAGGCTGAAGTTGAAGCAGAGAACATAATCAGAATGGTGCGGCGGAAACTTTTGATGGCCTACCTAAAGATCACTTCAATGGGAAGTACAAATCTAAGGGTGGAAGGAAATGCAGATGCCTTGTTTGTAATAAGTTCGGCCATTATGCGAAGTGTCAGAATGGCAGGGAAACATCACTTGATGAAGATAACAATCATTCCAGGGACATCATCAATGATCGAAGGAATGAAAGGTAATGCAGGTCATCAAGGAAATAGCCGACTCTTCGAAGGAAGCAAGGAACCCCAGGTATGAAGAATCAAATATTGTTTCTGATAAGATAAAGAAAAATTATCTTATATTGGCCCTCTCCTCCGGACTCTTTGGCTTATTGATTGTAGTGCTTCAAGGCACTTCATCGAATAGGAGGGTGCTCTCTCTAATTTGGTAGAGATGGAAACACTGATGGGATTATACTTGGAGTCAATGCTACCTATCCCGGAGAGGGTGAAGGGAATGTTACCTCTCAATTGAATGAGGGTAACTCAATTCATTTAAAAGAAGCTCTTTATGTACCTGATCGCAAGAAGAACTTGGTGTCCATTTCAGCAATGGAAGTCAAAGGTTTCAGGGTTGCATTCATCGATGGAAAGGTATGTGTTTATAGAATTTTCAAAGATGCTTTTACTCATGGGTTCAAGGTTGGCAATTTGTATCGAGTTGCAGGATGGTCCATTGGGGACCATGTCAGTTGTCACATCTCATCTATAGCACCGAAGGTCTACTTATTATGGGACCCTACCCGATGTGAGTCAGATGGTGACAGGGATGCCTGAATTCAAAAAGAGCATGAAGGTACATGTCTGAGATGTATCGAAGGAAAATCTTACAAGGGGACCATTCCCCTCATGTAGCAAGTCCACAGGTTTGGAACAACTTGAGGGGTTTGAGATTCATGATCAGGAATCTCATGTATGCAAGTGGAAGAAAGTCCTCTATAGCTTAACACCCCGGGCGTAGTATGAGAGGATTGATAGCTATCTGATGAAGCTAAGATTCACTAGGAATGAAGTCGATCCAAACCATTGCTTGAAGGTTGTGGATGATAGACCTCTCATACCGGCACCTTCTAAGGACGACCTCTTTTTGACAGGTGTAGACCCTCTCATTTGCAAGAGTAAGAGGGAGTTGGATTCCAAATCTGGAATGGTAAACTTCAAGCCCGTGACTACCTCGATGCTTAACTTTCAGTAGTTATATGGTTGTGATGTCGAACCAGATTTGGGAAATGCCTCTAAGTTTCATAAACTCATTCGCATTGATGTTCTTGGTGAACTTTTGTCCAGATATATGTTTTGCAGTTAGCATGTTGGGTTCATATTTGGTTGAGCCTCAATGGATTGGTGCCAAGAATCTTCTGAGACATCTTCGTGGCACAATCTCTCATGGGTTGAGATACATTGTCGGAAATGTGAAGCTGCATGATTATTTGAATGTTGAATAGGCAAGCAGTGTGGAGGATCGCAAAAAGCACTTCTGAGTGTTGGTTCTCTTTGGGTTCTGCTTCAATATCCTGGATGAGCAGGAAGCAGAAGTTGGTTGCTATAAGCACCACTGAGACCAAATACATAGCTACGAGTATGACCTCATGTGAAGCTGCCTAGTTGTGGAAGCTCTTCAGCGAGCTGTTTGTACACATGATGGATACCACTGTGATCTTCTATGTCAACCACAGAGGCATTCGACTATTAAGGAATCTCGTATTCTATAATTGCTCCAGCATATAGACATCAGATACTACCTTATCTGGGATATGGTACATCGATGAGCAAGAAGGCTCCATCGCATTGGGACTGATGTGCAAGTCGCAGACATTTTGTCAAAGACCCGAGGAAAGGTCAAATTTGTGACTTTCTGAGAACAACTTGGAGTCATTGAGAGACCCTCTTATGAAGGTCCTACATGATGCATGCATTGAGCTCTGGGAGCTCAAGGGGGCTTGGGGTACTTCTTAGAGCAACAAGCGACCATAGGGCGACTCACCCTCGCCTAATGCTGCACTATGTACAGGGTGAATGGTTCAACCTTCCCCTGTGATACCCCGTGGCGACTTATGGACAGGATGAGTGGTTCTCCTGTCGAGGCATCCTACCCATGTAGTCTGGGACTCATGGGAAGTACCTCTCATCTGGCCAATGAGTAGGGAAATGGGGTTAGGGACCATAGTAGTACTATCAATGGACGCATCGTTGTATCTACCGTACTCCCTATGCTAGGATGGCCTCCATTGATCTGGGATCAATGAAACAGATATGGGATTAGTATGACTGGTTTGAGACACTCTCTTTTGATATTGATCTGGGATCGATTGGAACTGACTTCAGGTCAGTAAGAGTGATATGACTCACTCTCTTGGAACTGATCTGGGATCAGTAAGAGTGGTATGACACACTCTCTTTGTATGGAACTAACTTCGGGTCAGTAGAGAATGGTATGAGATATTCTCGATCAATTCCTCCTCTTCATGGTTCAGCAGAGCAGAGTAGGGCACTGTTGGCAGAGATAGCACAATCTGGCAGATGGATCAGCGGATGGAGTTCTCCCTAGTTGAGAGGGAGTGTTAAAATTGGAAACTAGGGCCAAACTCCATGTGGGTCATCTTATTTATGGCAATTGATATTTTTCTTGGATCCCTCTCATCAAGAGGTGTAGGATTGATCTAAAGATCATCCAATTCCGATAAGTATTCATGGAGTTTTGAATTTATTTGTGTTATAAGACAATTCGTCAAAGTCGGCCAGCAATTAAATAACACCCACATGTGCTCAACATTTTAGTATAAAACGAGATGACTTGAGAGTCATTTCACACACACTCCACTCTTGATTTCTCTCCACTCGCTTTGGGTTTTAGTGGAAGAGAAATCTAGGAGAGGAAGCCCTAATGGAGATTGGATCTCAGTGATGGAAAGAAGCTCTAGATGCAGTCCTAAAGAAGCCCTAGCCACAGTCCTAGAATATCCTAGACACAGTCATCTAAATGAAGTATGTTCACACTAGGGTAGGCAGCATTTCATAAGGGAAATTTTGGGCCATATTTGAGGACAGTTAAGGACTGTTGTGTGCTCTAACCAGTCCCAGAAATTACAACAGTAATGAAGTGACAAACAACAGCATTTGTATGGTGTGTTGGCAGCAAAGGAAGATGGGACAGCAAGGTCACATGGTGCTGTAAATACAAATGGGACAGCAAGCAATCATAGGATCCGCAGTGCTAGGAATGTGACAGGAAGGTGACCCATGAAGTTTGAATGCATGATAGCGCAGCAAAATGCATGGGCAGCAGGAGAGCAATGATGGCATGTTACAGCAATCAGCATGATAGCAGCAATGTTACAATGATGGCAAGGTACAGCAATGTAACAATGGGTCAGCAGCAAAGGCATGCTTACAATGAAACAACAGTATGGTAAGCAAGGTGCAGTAAGCACATGGTGGCAAGCATGGTGCAGCAATGGCACATGATGCAATACAGCTATAGGTACAGTCATGATTAATGAAGCATGATGAGATGCAGCATAGTGATGATGGGTGCAACATGATGCAGCACAGTGAGGTGCAGCATGATGATGAGGAGCAACACAATGATAGGTGCAGCATGGTGATGGAGTAACCTGGGAGAATCAGTTGAAGCAGCATGTCTTCAACTGAGTTCAGCTACCTCATGTATCATCTACTTAGAGATGATCTATGCTCTTA